>CAJQZJ010032188.1:5945351-5955572 GCA_907164525.1 Lophiomys imhausi | reverse complement strand
GTGTGTGTGTGTGTGTGTGTGTGTGTGTGTGTGTGTGTGTGTGTGTGGTGTGTCAAAGTCCATGTTAGAGGACAACTCAGAGGAGTTAGTTTTCTCCCTCCATCCCGTGGATTCCACAGACTACATTCAGGCCATCAGGCTTACATAGCAAGTGATTTCTTTACTTACTGAGCGATCTCACCTCTCTCTACTCTTTCACTTTCTGCAACTCTAGTGACTTAAAATTCCTCTTCTTTTGCTTAAGAATATTTTTGCTTCCTTATTTGGTATTCCCATTTCATTTTGTTCTTACATTCCAGAGTGTTCTCTTATCTTCCTCTGTGAGCCTGGTGCTAGGCTCACAGCCTTCCTTTCTCATCCAGCTGTACCTATCAAACTCTAGAATTCCAATAGATCAAACTCATGGAGTCACTCAGTTGAAAATTGGACTCCCCTTTTACAAAGAATTACCTTCTCCTGCCTATCCAATTGCCCACCTGTAGCTGGATTGGCCGTAACATTCTACATCCAGCATCATAAACTCAAAGTCTCTGTAACTACTGCTTTGAGCCTTCCTTTACCATTCACCCACAAGCCCTATGCAGACCCTAAGGTTAGTCACTCAGGGGAGCTTTCTCAAGCATACTGGCATCACTGGCCTCCGTGTCTTCCTCCAGCTTCAAACTTGCTGTCTTAGTCAGGGTTACTATTGCTGTGATGAAACACCGTGACCAAAGAGACTTGGGGAGGAAAGGGTTTATTCGGCTTATGCTCCAAATCACAGTTCATCATCAAAGGAAGTCAGAACAGGAACAGCACAAGCAGGGCAGGATCCTGGAGGCAGGAGCTGAGGCAGAGGTCATGGAGGGCTGCTGCTTACTCTTGCTGGCTTGCTCTTCATGTCTTGCTCAGCCTGCTTTCTTATAGAACCCAGGATCACCAGCCCCTACAGGCTTGCCTACTGCCTCATCGTGTAGAGGGATTTTCTTAGTTGAGACTCGCTCCTTTCTGATGACATTAGCTTGTGTCGGGTTGACATAAAGTATCCAGTACAGTTGCCAAATCCTAACCCTGAATAACCCCTTCCATTGCTCATGTCATCTGTTAATGTTAGCTCATCCTTCTGGGCCTAACTTCAATCTTTTCCAATCTGTTTTTCCAGGTTATCTTTGTTAATCACAAATCCGATTTACTTTTAAAAATAAACATGAGATTCTTCAGATTTATCTCTATATAAAGTCAGTGTATTCAAAAGTATTCCTCAGTAATTTTTTGGAAAAGAGATAGCAGTAGAGTTGATGAAGTTGCAGATAGCTGCAGCTTATCTTTCTTGTCCCAAAGTAAATGGAGTGAGCAGCTGTATAGTTAATGACTATGACACTTGTAAGTTGTGATTTTATTATTATTCTTATTTTTACAGTGCTTTAAAACTTCGCCCATGGGTACATTTTTAATTAGGAATATAGAGAAAGAATGATGAAGGAATTCACATCTATTTTGTGTGCAAGCTAGACTAATGCTACCAACACTTCTGCTAGAAGAAGTGTGGTGACAATAACTAAACCACAGGCAGACAGTTGGATTGTAAATGAAATTCCCCATAGACACATTAAAATCAGTGAATTCTATATGTTGTTATGGCAACAAAATAAGATGATTTTTTTTCCTAATTTATCTGCAGTATTCTGTTTGGTATTCTGGTTTATAATCTCCATAATGGAACCCTGAAAAGAATAACTCTTTGTTGTTGTTATTCTTAATGACTATTTCTTAATTTTTAATATAGGTTTTCACTCCATAGCCAGGATCACCCTTCAACTGTTTAAATTTATTATATATGTATATGCATGCATAGCCCATTGCATGCTAGCTTCAATCTCATGGTAATCTGGCCTCAGCTTCCCAGGTGTTAGGATTAGAGGTATGAGCTGCCACACCCAGATACAAAACATTCTTTAAAAGATCCCGTTCAAACTTCAAATAAAAGACTTCTTTTCTTTTCTCTCTTTTAAAATAGATTTTCTAAAAATTATTTTTGAAAGGCTTTGTTATTCCATGCCTCCTGTAATCTTGCTTTCTAGGAGGATACTAAGTCAGCATATACCTAGGGCCTGTGTTGAGGACATATATGTTACCTGTGATGAAAGCAGACTGGAAACTGTTGGCCAGAAAAGTAGTGATTCTGTGCAAGGTCAGACTGATTAGTTGTTTATTTATTTGTCATCTTTGAAATTCAGATAATAGCAGGAAAGGAAGCTTTGGTGGTTACTTTGGATCTCAGCCTCGGGAGGTGATTGCTGGGACTGATCATGTCGCATAAAACAACTGTCCAGACTGTGGCACCCCAGAGCCGACTTGCAGACTGTGGGGAGCAGCTTGCATTGTACCCCCAAGCTTCCTGCATTTAAAAGGGAGGTGAAAGTTAGCAGCAGCAACAGATCTGCAACACCTGATTATTCCGTCAGTCCGTCCAAGTTCCACCCCAGACATTCATTCTTGGTTGCTATGGTGCCAATCAGGCATTCTCATGCAAGGGAAGCAACTAAATGTTTCATGGAACTTCTGCCCCTATCTCTTAACTGTTGTTTTTTAGTGGAATTTTGGAGTGATGTAGCAGTACTGACCTGGAGTATGCCTCCTGCTATGTGTCACTGGATTCATTTTTGATTGATCCAATGCCAACAAGGATCGTTTTCCTTCCACTAGAACGATTAAAAATTAGACAAGTGTTCATTTTGAACTGGGTTCTCCATGTAGATCACATTGACTTAGCAGTCTTCACAGAGCTGAGTTTGAGGAGTGTGTTGGAGGGCTGCTGCAGACTCTGCCCTAGGAAATATCATTCACGCTGTAATTAGATGTGCACTCTTAGGCAGGCATCCTGCCCAGCCCCATGTCACACATTACTATCCTTAAATCTCTGAGCCTTGTTTTCCTAAAATACGTGAAATAACAATGCCCACTTCCTGAGGTCATTTAAGAGATAAGGTGGAAGTGGTCTAATATTCAAATTTATTGTAGCAATATTACATATTATTAAGGTAGTATAGTTGAAGTAAATATCTTGTCAATTCATAATAATGTACCACCAATCAAAGAGTAGTGATTTTTTTTTAAATAAAATGGGGGAAATCCCCCCTCCCCCAAAACCCATGTCTAACCTTGGAAACTGAAATAAAGTCCTTTTACTTTGCTTTTTCGGGAATTTAAAATAACTTAGTTTTGGAAAATCATCCTGAGGCTGGAACCCAGGTGATATAAACTTGAGCTTTGGGGCCAACCTTGGAAACCAACCCTATTGGAAACTCTTTAGCATTTAGTGTCCCTCATGGGCAATGGGGTGGTAAGTCCCAATATCTGAGTGGCCTATTCCTAGTAGTATGGTCAGTTATTGATACATATTGTAATTCATAACTATCATTTATTACCTTTGTACTGATTTGTTTCTCTACACAACAGTCCTATGAATCAGAAACTATTTTGACCAGGTCCTTCCTGTTTTACGATGAAGGAAATAAGTTTATGAAAGCGATGTGGCTAGATTGTTAACACTCAGTGTTGAGGGTATAGTGCAGGCAACCTGATACCAGAGCTGTTTTTCCATGCTACTATTTTCTTTAAAAACAAACAAAACAACAATAACAAAAGACAGGGTCTTACTGTGTAGTCCTAGCTGGCCTAGAACTCACTATGTAGACAATGCTGGCCTCCAGCTCACAGAGATCTGCCTGGGTCTGCCTCCCAATGTGCAAGGATTACCACCATGCCCTTCCATGCCACTTCCTTAAACCTCCTTTGTAAACACACCAGTTTACCTTAAAGAGTCTAGGAAAGCAACCCCTGTAAGCCCCAGGAAAGTGCTCTGTGTTTGGGATATTAAAACCATTTTTGAATATGATCTTCCACAAGTCTATTCTTGTCATTGCAGTATCTGCTGCCCCAACATCTCTTGAAAGAACCACTATCACCACCCTTGCTTCCTTGTCTAAAACTGCTAGAGTCTGTGTTCTCCTTTCAGTATTTTATGGAACAGCTCTCCTGAACTGCCTGCCGCCTATTGCCTAACTCCAGCAACAATTTACTTTGGGAAAGACCCCTGACTTCTTACAGCTTACACCTGCTTCTCCTCCCTCTCTTTAGTAGCTTGTACACTGGTCCCAACAAGCAAGCCTATGGTCTCTGCTCTTGCCCTGCCTCTTTTTTTTTTTTTTTTTGTCTATTGAATTTAAAACTGCTGCTCTTCTAGACAAATCCTCCTCCCTTGCTTTGGTCCTGCTGTCCATTTCAGACTCTTCTCTGGCCTCTCAGATAATAGCCTTGACCTTGTTCTCACAAGTACTTCTGCGGCCGGCTGTCACCTACCTTGGCCTGGCTGGCTTGGCCTTCACAAGCTCCTGTGCTCACTCTCCCAGTACTGGCTAGCACTGCTCTGACTCTCAGAGTGAGTCTCTGGCTCTGTTTGTTTCTCACTTTCTCCATATAGGACTCACTCAGCTTTCCCCTCAAAGGTTCTACAACACATCAACATGTCTGGACCACAGTGGTCCAAAACTTTTGGAATTCATCAAGAATCCTCTTCACATCAATTAATCGGTTGCTCTACCTTGTCCTGTCGCTTCCTGTTCCATGTCTTCTTCCCTCAGCCATCACCATCCCACCTCCATTCAGTCTATTCTCAGCAAGAGTGATTTCTGTCATTCTCTATCCAGAAATCTTTAACAGCTCTCTGTGGCCTGCTCAAAAATATTGGACTCAGGACTCTAAATACCCACACCAACTCTAGCATTCTTTCTTCTGTCAGCTCTTCATTCCCCTGCTGCTACCAAATTAGAATGAGCATCATTCTTCTACCCTTTTGTGGATGTCTTTGCCTTTCCCTTTCATCCATCTCTGCATCTCCAGACCCTGCTTGTCCTTCAAAGCTACCTGCAAATTTCTGCACCTCTGTGATAGCCCCAGATGAGAGTCCGCTCTCTTCATCTCCAATCCGAGGATACTGTACCTTTCCTTTGCCCTTCCTTGTGGCTTGTTCTGCTAACTCCATCATATTACCTGAAGGGGACTCATTAGGGACAAAGGTTATTCTAAACACCTGGCATAAGGCCACTTCTTCCTGGAGTAGATGTCTGTCCTCCTATAAATGTAAAGTAAAAGCTACTCATGTCCCACGTTCCAAAAGTATAAAGCATAGAATCAAGATCTAAAACTCGTGCGTGCGTGGTGTGTGCGTGCGTGTGTACATGTATATGTGTGTGCACACGCATGAGTCTCCAGAGCTCCACACTTTTAAAACTAAGCAGGTAACAGAGCCTCCAGTGCTGTTTGTTTCATTCTCACTACATGTGTGGTATAGTGATTTCCCCTGTTAACCTGAGAGTTTTTGGAAAATGAAGTCAAATTATCTTTGTCTCTATCAGTTGCTAATGTAGAGACTGGAGAGATGGCTCATTGGTTAAGAGTGAATAGAACTCTTGCAGAGGACCTGAGTTCAGTTCCCAGGACCTACTTCAGACAGCTCACAACAGCCTACAAGCTTCAGTGGTGTTCAACATCCTCTTCTGGTCTCCTTGGGCACCTATACTCACATACACACACACACAGAGATACACACATACACATAAAGATAATAAACCTTTTTAAAATTACTAATATATAGTAGTTTCATATTTGTTATGAATAAGGAAACCATCTCTAAAGCTCCAAAACATCCAAAAGAATACAGTATCAGTTGAAAACATAGTATTTTGACTACACAGTGAAGCTAAAATGAAACCAGGGCATGGATATCAAGTGTCCTCGAGTTGATTGTGGATGTTAAGACTACAGAGTAGAATGCAGATCTGGCTTCTTTTTGGTATTACTGGGACTCAGGGTTCTGGAAGTGTTCTGAAGACTCCAGGCTATTGGCTGCCTGTTTGGATGCCGAGCGCACACTGTTTGTAGTGTGCCCGTATACCATGCATCACCTCCGTTTATTGTTTGCACATGAAGGGTAGTTACAGAGCTGAAAAGGCAGACCCTTGAGTTGCCTTCTTCCCTCTCCCTGGATAGGCCTGTAATCGATTCCAGATGTGCATGGCACAAACAGTAGGGACTGAGTTTCAAATGAGCAGTTCCAACACACTAGTGAAATCCAGACGAGAAACAGTAGTGTTTGCTACTTAACAGAGCATGGAGTCTGGGGTTGCTTCTGGGACTCTGTCATCAGTAGGGAAGCGGAGTCCATTAAGGCAAGCTGCCTTCCTTGTTTGTTTGGGCAGGGATACGCTACAACTTCTAGGCATGGAAATGGCTAAAATATAAGGTTTCTATTCTCAGGTGCCCGGTTTCAAGCCCTTTGGTTACTGCATGCTTTGTTTTCAAAATAATTTCCAAGTCAGCATAGAAAGTTCTTACGCGGGCCCCTCTTTCCCCCCGGGTCACTCACTCTCCATCACATCTCGACTCCTTTACACCGAGTTGTAGACTGCTGGTGCCTTGTCTGTTTGAGTCCCAGGTCTCACACTCTAGACCATGACCATATTATTCGTTCTGTATGGCCTTTTGTACTTGCTTGCCCTTTCCCTTCTTTTGTGGGCCTACAGTTAAAAGAAGACTAGACAGACTTCTCAGGACAGACAGTCCTAGGAAGCAATTCAGGCTAAGCCAGAGGTTCCCAGGGGATCCAGGATCTCCTCTTCAGTCACACAGTAAAACCCAAAGTCCAAATTCAAACCTAGAAGTTTGTGTCACTGTCCTTCACAGACATCACAGAGAACCAGGCATTCTGTGTGGTGTGGCAAGAGATGCTGTCAAAATAAAGCTAACAAAAGTGGCTGGGTAGGAGCCCACATGGTGACAAGCCACACCTATAAACTGGACATCAACAGTCTTGTTCAAAGTACAAGCAAGTTTGAAAAAAAGCAAAAGGAAATGAATCCCAGAATATTTGCCCAGAAAAGTCACTGCAATTTGGGAATTAAATTTGCTCTGACAAACCCGGTTTTTGCTAGCTTATATGTGACTATTCTATATGCATTGCTATCTAACAAAATACGGGTGACCATTCTGTCTGTATTATTCAGGTTAAGCTCCGCTTTGGATCTAGGTCCCACAGTTGACCCTCTCCCTACTTTAACCATCTCTGCTTCCAACATATTGATCAAGCTAGCAGTAGCCATGAATTTAGGTTTGCTCAGGGACAACCAATTGTGAGTATTTACCTTGTGCATAGAGATGGGATGACTGCCCTGTCTCGTCATATGACGTTGTGAGAGATTGCCACTCCATCAACCCTGTAGTCTATTTAAGGTGGTCAGATTCTTTCACTTGTGAAAAACAATGCCAGAATACTCTCATTGGGTGTGTGTGTGTGTGTGTGTGTGTCTCTGTTTGTGATTTTTCAAGACAGGGTTTCTTTGTGTAACAGTATTGGCTGTCCTGGACTAATTTTGTAGAGCAGGATTAGCTTTGAACTCACAGATATCCACCTGCCTCTGCCTCCTGAGCACTGGGATTAAAGGTGTGCAGGACCAAGCCCAGCTTTGCCAGAATATTGATTCAGTCCACAGTTTATATGATGTGAGCTTTAATTAATGTGGCACTGAAGAGTCTTGGAAGCATTCCCTATGTAACAGGCATTATCCTTCATACACTATTTTCGCATCAAATTGTCCTTTATCAAATGAGATTTCCCTTTGACAAATGGGAAACCAAGGAGTCTGTTTGGTTGAGAGTTTCTCCAGGGCTAGAAGAGACTTATAAGTACACTCTAAAGAAGTTCAGACTATAGAACTAGAAAAAGAATATTGTCTAGTTCTTACTCTCCCTCTTAGTGTTATCATCTCTAAAATGGAAAACAATAGTTCCATAAGATCATATTGAAGATCAGACAAACCCAGCGGTGGCAGTAGTAGGTGAATATCTCTGACTATCTGAGCCCTCCAGGTCAGGGAAGCTTACATCACACACCCTAGGCAGCTCCTCTGAGCAGTGCTCCTCTGGGTAAATTTGCAGTGGATGGTGGAGCTATCCTCGGGGAAGAACCTACTGCTTTACTGGTGATTAAAAATATAGCTTAACCCAGAGCAAGGATTGTCTTCCCCTGGATGAGAATAAGTGGAAATAAAGGAATAAAGGGTGAGAAGCCCACTGGGTTTGTTGGTTCAGAGACTCCAGCTTGGGACGATTTTAGAATCGCTTTGTGCTTTGAAGTGTGGCTGCTCATTCCTGGTCTTGATCAGACATCGCCCTTCTCACCTGATTTCCATACATCCCTTAGAGCACTACATTTCCCAAAATATATGTGCTTAGACCAGATGTGCTTTCTTCCTGATTAATCTTTTAAACAATCGCCACAATGGTTTCCTGTCTGGCTTACACAGCTCGGCTCGTAGCCAGCCTTACATACACTGTGACCAGCTCCTTGAAATCAGTGGGTGTCTCCACTCAAGGCAGGTTTTGAGGAAGCACCATGGTTTCACCCATGGCCTGTGAACTCTAAATACCTTCTGAGGTGACTTGGGAGCATTCTGTGGAGAAGGCCAAGCCATTTCTAGAAAGAGGCCTTTGTACTCTGTTCTTTTTGTTGGGTAGCTCAGTGTGGTAAAGACATCCATAGGATCTAAACGAACAGCAGGAAACATTACTTCCTCATCACACAATTCAAAAGAGTCACAGGTGGACTATGCATTTGGTATTGAAAGAACCTCTCAATTAACAATGGTGGATGCCACCCAGAGTTTCCTTAAAGAAAGAAAGAAAAAAAAAACTTAGGAAAAGGCCCCTTCCCCTTGCATTCATTTGCTTCCCTGTAAATTCCTAGCCTGTTTCAAGGAGGGTTGTAAAGAACAGAGCTTTTGAGTTATGAATACCATCTAGTAAAGAATGTATCTTAATGACTGCTGCAGGAGGGGGAAAAAGGACACTTTAAAAACTGGGCCACACTGTCTGCCTAACCTGAAGCCATCACAGCTTTTCTGAGCTGCCATAAGCCCTTATATAATAAGCCCTGTACACTACCCATCTAGAGTGAATGCACACTCCTGATGGTGGAAAATGTTATGCAGAGGAAAATGCCTGAAGGTAATCCAGGAACACTTTGTCATGGGCTGCGAACTGCTTGATTGCATGGGTCTTGGGGTTAACTGTGTTGAAGTCAGGGTGTATTCAATGGGGGTGACTTGTGTATAGCTGAGCATCTCAAAAATATCTGTGTCTACCAATGGCTGCATAAAAGGAAGATGAGAATGCTGCACGTGGCATCATCTCAAGTGGCTTCCAGATGTTCCAGCACCCTCTAGTTCACAGTAGTATCTTACAGCTGATTCCGAGGTACAGCCAAAAATGAATGCCTTTGGTTTCTTAGAACGGCTGTGGCTTCTGAATTCCTTTCCATTCAAATTCCAGTGTCTAGTAACCATTGTCCTTGCAATTAAGATCTAAGCTCATTTCAGTGAAAGTAGGTCAGTGTTTCAGTGGGAAGACACTATTAAACTGGCATCCAGAATGAGAGTGGCATTCGGCCAATTGGATTTTGCTTTTAAATCTGTTTTGCAGACCTATGTTTTCATTCTGAACTCTGAGTGTCTACAGCAGGTTTATTATACTCTTGTTTTAGGATAGGCCCTGAGTAAAGTGCCACAGGAGGTCAACTTACAAAATGGAAGCTGCAGATAGACTGACTCTTGGATGCATGGTGTACTTTAAAAGTGTGTTGGGCTAATCTCAATATGGCATCATGAGTACTAGTAGAGGAGACCCAGAGGGGAATGTAGTAAGCATGTATCCAGAAGAATCAAAAAGAATCTTCCTAGTGACAGCAAATTTGAATTGAGTTCAATTTGATTGACTACAGAGTATTTCAGGCTGAAACGCCTGAGAAGCTGTTATGGCTGCTGGGAAATACAGTATGGGAACCGTGTGGATCTGGACTAGGGTTGTTTTCTCGTAAGGGGTATTATGTTATGATTGCACTCGTGTCTTATAATAGAAAGGACTCTGACAGGGAAAAGCAATGAGGGAATGGGTCTGTTTGAAGTGTTTGAAGTGAACAACTGGAAGAACCTCCACAGGAGGAGCAAGGACAGTGGGCTCATGAGTAGACTGCAAAGAGCCTTCTGGATGGTTGGCTTATGCACAGACAGAAAGAGGAAAACGAATCCATCTAGATTTGTCTGATCTCATTGACTTGGTGATTGCTGATGCCATTGGGTTGAGAGGTACAGAAAGACAAGTGGACCTGTTAGTAAGATCAAGAGGTAC
>CAJQZJ010032188.1:5917371-5936371 GCA_907164525.1 Lophiomys imhausi | reverse complement strand
GTGTGTGTGTGTGTGTGTGTGTGTGTGTGTGTGTGTGTGTGTGTGTATTAAACTCTAGATCTTATCCTTTTTCTTTTAAAAGCAAATGTAGACTTACTAAGGAAAAGTGAGGGAGAACTTGTTAGAGGAAGGTTGCCAAAGGGAAACCTTTTGTAAAAGGAACTTTTACCACTTATCTGTCTGTGTACACATCCATGCCTAAGTTAAGGTTACGGGAGGAGAGGACACAGGAGGTCGGTCCCACATTTGTGAGAGTCAGTTTTCTCCTTCCATCATGCGGGTCCTGGGTTTTGAACTCAGATCATGAGACTTGGCAGCAAGCACCTTTACCCACTGAGCAATCCTATCTTCCTATCCATGTACTTTTTAGAAGACATGTGAGGCTTTGTCAAGTTTAAAATTATGAGATGGGTGGGAGAAGAGGCAGCAGGGCATCCCTCTCCGCTTTCAAGCTGGTGCCCTTCTAAACTGAGGGAACCTCGTCACAGCCACCATCACAGACACCTCAACAACCTGTTCTAACCCTTTGCATGTGAAGGTGTGAAGACTCACATAGACAGTTTATGAGTCAGCCAAGTCTTAAAACCATCCTTCCAATATGAAGGTTGTTTTTTCCAATGTGAAACAAGGTTGATCCTCGGAGGGATTTTGTTTTTGTATAATCTAGGAGGTATTTTCTGTGTGTCTATGTGTGAGTGTGTTTGACAGAGAGAGAGAGAGAGAGAGAGAGAGAGAGAGAGAGAGAGAGAGAGCATGCTCGTGTGTGCATATGTCTGTGTCTGTATGGTGCTGGGCACTCCATCCAGGTACTCACTGAGTTATCCAGGCTGGCCTTGAACTCACTATTTAACCCACACTAGCCTCAAACTTGTGATCCTCCAACCTCAGCCTTCTGAGGAGCTGGCGTTTACAGACATGCTCAACCAGACCTGGCTTAATAGGCAATTTCTAATTTTCGAGAATGAAGTATTTCAGGTATTTATTTCATTTTACATGAAACCTTGATCTCAGCCAAGTGGCAAAGGTTCTGAGTAGTTACCGCTACACCTCTGTGTTCTTAGATGGATTAACTAGTCAAGGAGCATGTGGTCAGCAAACATGACCCTAGGTTAGGCTTCTCAAGCAGGAGAGCCACATGTGAACACAGGTGAGGGGTGTTCCAGCAGGAGACATGTCAGTGACTGCCATGGTCTCTGTCCCTTCTCTCTTAGATCTGCTTTTACTATGCACGTGGAAGCTGGCCATTCGGCAGTCCCGGAGGAAGGCCCCAAAGATCTCCGCTGTCCCCTCTGCCTCTATCACACCAAATACAAACGCAACATGATCGACCACATAGTGCTGCACCGAGGTAACCTTCAGACTGTCTCAGTTTCCCTGTGTCCAGGTGGGAGGTAGTGTTGCAGCATTTTGAGGAAGCTTTCTATGTACCACAGCAGCACGGCCCTCTTCTCTCAGCTTTGTTCCTGAAGGCAGAAGTTACTGTGACAACCACTGTTATCCAGTGGATAAGAGAGCTTCCTGTCAGTAGAATTCCTTCCTGGAGGGAGGCCAAGGGGGGGTGGTGGAATCTCAGGAACTCTTCCATCAGAATCTGGGAGTCAGGAATTTCCCATTCTGAATCTCTTGCTACCATAGCTGTGTATAGAGTAAGCCTGGGGAAAGAAGGCGTGAGAAACAAAGGCAGAAATGATGTTTTCCAAAGGACAAAGTGGAATTTGCTTTGAAGTGGACAAAGAGAAAGAGTTCCAAAGCACTAGAGTGAACTGCTGGACAGAGTATCCATGGATTAGACACTGGACTTTTCCAGCTTGGATCCTGTTCTGTGTAGCTTCTCTGTAAGATGTGGTCATTCCCGTGAGACAGTAGTAGATGGGGTTCCATTGTGGATACACCCGCACTGATCAGCAGGGATCCTTGTGAGAGCACTTGGGTTTCACTTTTGTTTGTTGTGTTGTGTTGTTTTGTTTTCTTGTTTGTGTTTTTGAGACAAGATCTCTCAATGTAGTCAAAGTTGACTTCAAACTTGCAATCCACCTGCCTAGCAACTTCCTGGAGTTTCTGGGAGTATATAGACAGACATTGACTGACCCTCTTGGGCTTTTATTGTTGTTGTTACTATTATTATTTGAGTTTACCTGTGTCTAGTTGAAACATCGTTAGCCAATGAGAGTCCTGTATATTAGAAAACATGTTGACAACTCATTTTGGCCAAAATATCCTCCCACATGTGGGTGATTAAAGGTTCCTGGAATACCCGTCGCCAGTCTGTTGGCCCTGCAGTCTGCTATTCTTTGCATCTCTTCCCATCCTTTTCCTCCCATCCTTCCTTTCTTAGTCTTCCTTTTCATCATCTTCCTTTTGCCTCTAACCTTGGAAAGCTTTCCATTATTTGCCACACATGGGCAAAACAGCATGTGTCATCTACCTTTCTCCTAAAGTAGCCCTCAGATACCAGGTGGTGTAACCCACTTTCCTATCCAGGTTACTCAGATGCCCGTGTGGAGAGATTTATAAAGTAGCATTCATTTCCCTAGAACCTTAGCCAGCATGCTTGTGATGTGCCTATATCTGCCCAAATCTCAGAGAATACCCAACCTCTACAGTGTTGTTTCCTCCTTCTATTGCAACCCTAATGAGATGAGAGATGGTAGCTGGCTGGGCCAACCACCTGTGAGCCATGCAAAAGCAGCGCAGCAGTATTTAGGCAGGAATTCTTGGCCCTCAGCTTCTGCCTGGTGTTTTGCCTCAGTCACCTGGCTTCTGGTCTCCCAGCCAATGTGTTGCGGTAGCTGGGTGGCCCATCCCAGCTTGGGTGAAGGCCATCAGCAGAGCCAGTGCCCAGAGAACATCAATAGTGAGTCTTCGCTGGCTGCAGTCATTTCCCATATTGCTGCCCGGTGGGATCAGAGCTTTGGAGGCTGACAAGCTCAATGGCTTTCCGTGTCTGAGCTGAGACGTAAGGAAGAGAGAGGTAGAGTGATTCTGCAAGGAGGCCAGGAACACTTGACAAAGAGCTCCCTGCACCCAGGAGCCTCATCATCAGCACTACAGACGTCAGCAGCATCATGTGGCCTCCTGTTTTGTGGATATGAAGCTCAAAGCTGAGAAAGACTATGGGATTTTCACCTGTGTATCCTTTCTACTTTTTTAATTCAGTGTATTTACTGGAGCTCTGCTTCATTCCACAACAGATTTAAAGTAGCTCAAAGTGATTCCCTCATTGCTGTTGCATTAAAAGCAAGTGAAGAAATAAAGGCAAGTGTGAAAGAAAGTAAGGCCAATAGACAACAGGAATGATCTCACCAAGAGTTTGGAGATGCCTTGAATGTGTAAGATCCCCATTTTTCATTAACCGTGCCTGCACATTTGGCCTTGGGATCTTTGTGTACCATAAAAAAAGAAGGAAACAGAATCAGTTGGCTTTGGGGTGTTTATTAAACAATTTTCCAGTCTAGACACCGAAGTTTGGAATGACTCTCTGCAGTGAACGGACAGGGTTGCTACAGTGTATATTGGCCCATCATACATACGGTGCACGTTGAACATCCCATAATATGAAATGCTGGAAACCAAAAGTTTTTCAGAGTCCCAAACTATTCAGATTTTGGGATATTTACATAGAATGTCAACTGAATATCCTTTATCCAATCACGTTGGTGCTGGCAAAGTTTTGGATTTCTGGTGTACAGGTGCTCAATCTATTCCATGGGGTAATGGAGAGCTGTAGTAACTTAACCAGAGCCAGCAGGCGGGGGAATCAGCCCCAATCTATTGCTCTTTTGTCTCACTCCCTTGTCTGTCATTGGTGGCATAGCCTCTTCTGTTCACCTGGAGAGAAAGCTTTCTGGATATGTGAATATTTTCCTCACCAAGGTAGAAATATGGTCCCAATATATGCAGTTAAGGATCAGTAGTGGCACCAATATCTGTGGCTATCATTAGTGTATATTGTCATGGGTGCCATGCTGAGTGCTTTATAGTAAACCCATCAAATCCAGCATGGTCTATATGATGTTATCCCTGATGATAAACAACAAAAACAGGTTCAGAAAAACTGAGTATCTTCCGTATGGTCCAAGGACTCTTGGATAACAGGCTCGGAACCCAGGTGTGTCTGACCCACAGCACTTACTTTGAATCCCAGGCATTGCCCTCTTACCCTTGGGAAGCTGGTGCCACCCTGTTCAGTGTTCCAGAGACTGTGAAAGCTGGGTCTATGGACAGAAGTTTTTTGTAGGGCTGGAGGTCAAAGTTGAGGACCCCAATCCACAGGTGGCAGAGGGCCCTAAGACAGCTGTACCTGCTGGCTTCTGGTGTGTCTCCACTTGAAGACAGACCAGAGAGAGCCAGGTCTTGGAATCTCATTGATGCGGTCAAATATCTGCCTTGCAGATCAACACCGGGGCTGATCCCACAGTAATAAGATGAGGCTTCTGCACCTGTGCACTGCCTGCTCCGGGTGAATAAACATCTTTGGTCTCTAGGGTCTACAGCATGAGAAGTTTCTGAGGCCTCTGCTAATTAAAAACCTTGTGATGAAAGGCCAGAAAAACAACTTCTGAACTGGCCTGGAGACAGAGCTGCTACTGGCAAAGATAGTTGCCGTCACTTTTTATTTGGACATGGTGATGCGTTTGAGGAAGGAAGGAGGGGAGAGGAATCCATTCCATGGAAATCTGAATAGGAGCTAACCAGGAATGTAGAGTGCCCATGGCAAAGGGAGCATACCATTGATTCATGAGTTCAGCAAATGCTCATTATTGCTGTATTCTGTGTGGCTGTTTATGAATGATGAGGTGTAGAAAACCTATACTTGGCCTCCTCAAGATGAACATGTTGCAGAGCATATCCAAGACAATGACTGATGGGCGTCTAGGAGTCCTGTTTATGTTACAGGAAAGAGATAGGTCATGGACAGAGGTGGCTTTCAAACTGAGCCATGGTAGCATTTCACCAGACATCGGAAGACTTAAATTGAGGTCCAGTCATTTTCTAGGTTTATTGAAATACATGTCTACCAACTCAGTGGCTTTAGGTTATATATTCTCTCCTAGTTATGAGGTTAGGATTATGGGCATGGCTGTGTATCATCTAAAACTTCAGAAAGCCATCCTTATGGGGAAAGGGGGATACAATTCAGTGGTGGATCACTTGCCTACCCTTCATGAGACTCTAACTTGGATTCCTTGTCATACCCTAGCTTCTTGGCATTCGTTGGTATCCTTAGCTCTTAGTGGCAGCCATCCAACTTCTGGCTCCTTCTTCCCAGCGCATCATTCATTCCCATTGTGTTTCTTTCTGTGAATTCTCTTACCAAAACATCAGGCATTGAATTTTAGGCCAACACTAATCTAATATGACCTCGTTCATCTTAATTATATCAAAAAACTCTATCCCAGTAGTCACATTCTGAGGTTCTGAGTGGACATAAACTTGGGGGACACTATCAACTAGTACTTGGGGAGGGTACTGAGGATACTGGAGGCAAGACCTATTTGCATGACAGTATCAGACTATTCCAAGTACCTGTAGAGAATGGGAGGCCTTGAAGAAAGTGTGTTCTGGAGGCTTCAGAAAACTTTACTAAGAAAATGGATAGAAAACTAGGAGAAAAAATTTTGTTAAACAGGTTACAGGTGAAACACTTGCTACATAAGAATTTAGCCAAGGTTGAAGCAAGGGATCATTAGACTTGTCTCCTTCTTATGGATTTAGATCAGTCAACATCTGGTGAGATTTGATAAGTTTAACTTGGAAGTTTGTTTCATGAACTCATTTGGTGAGCTTTTATTTAAGTTATGGACTTGTAGCATAACTGCCAGTGTTTTAAAATATAGGGAGGCTCTATCCTTCTCCGGTCTCTGAGGTGGTTGAAGAATAGATAGCTAGAATCTCATAGTTAAATTTTGAGTTGTTTAGGAGTCATGAGGGTGTTCTGGATCTAAGAAGATGTTTTTAAAATTGTTAGGCAAGATAGTATGAAAGCTGAGTTAGATATAGAACTTTAAACTCATGGAGATGGTTAGATAGTAAAATGCTAAAGTCAGGTGCCAAATGCGTATGGACTGGACATTGGGAATGTATGCTAAGCCAAGCCGTATAACTCTCATAATTGTGGCCTATTTATTTCTGTTGTTTTGTATTGTATTTATTCTTATGAGAGAAAGAACCATTTGTTGGACTGAAAGGGGAGCTGTTGGGGGAAAAAAGATATACCTTAAACTAAAAAAAAGGGTAGAGGATGGGGGGGCTGAGGGGGAGGAGGGTGGGAGGGTGGGACAGAAGGGAGGAGTAGGGAGGGGATTGTGATTGAGATGTAACTTGAAGAAATAAAAAATAAATTATTAAAAAAAGAGATATAGGGCTGCTCAACCATGAAGAGCCAGCAAAGTTTGTTCTCCGGGGAAAGTTGAGCTTTAGTGGAAAGAGACACAATAAACAAGTGAATAAAGCTGTATGATGGTGCACCTGGGACTCTGCAACCATTGGAAGCATGGCGCTCGCTCAGACGCAGCTGGCCTAACTGTGCTTTGTCCTTTTAGAGCAAGCCTGAAAATATGAACACAGAGAGAATCATAGGGCTAAAATCTTTTAGACAAATATTATATTGTGATTACGTAGCTATATAACCACTGTGGTTGCATGTTAACTTCAAGGTTCTATTTTTTAAGATTTTATTTATTTATTATGTATACAGTGTTCTGTCTGCATGTATTCCTGCAGGACAGGAGATGGCACCAGATCTCATTATATATAGATGGTTGTGAGCCACCATGTGGTTGCTGGGAATTGAACTCAGGACCTCTGGAAGAGCAGTCAGTGCTCTTAACCTCTGAGCCATCTCTCCAGCCCCGAATGTCAAAACTTAATCGTTCTTGCCAGGAACTGCTTGTTTGTGCTTATATATCTATTTGGGGTTTTATTTTAGGGTGGTTTTAAAGTTAACAATGTCTTTTCCTTCTTATCCTCTTCCTATTCCTCCAACTTCTCATGTTTCATCTTCCTCACCCATCTCTTTCTTCTTCTCTTCCTAACTGACCCCCCTCCTTTGCGATAGGGCCGTATATAGCCCAGTCTGACCTGAAACTTCGTACCTTGCTCAGGCTAGCCTCGAATTCTCCTGCCTCCATCTCCCATGTGTTGGACTAATTGGACTAATGTTTTCTTCAGTCTTCAGCCTTTTTCACTTATTTATCCAACAGCAAGCAGTAAATGTGTCTTTGGGGTCAGTACTCTTTGCATTGATGCCCTGCACACAGTTTGTTGGTGTGAAGGAATTCCAGTTCTTTTGCTGCCTCCTTTAAAGACTCAGGGTGTTCTTGGAAGGGAACTCAAGCACGTTACAGTTTCTCTTACCAGAAGAGGCCTTACCTGGTGACTCAGGGCTCCACACTCACGTGTCCCCTTGCAGAGAAATGCCTCTTAGTAGTTGGCATTACTGCAGCTTTTTCTGCATGGTTCCTTCGCAACATTGCAGCACACTCGGTTCTGCTCTTACTAGACACTTTAGGGCACAGGCGCTTCAATGATGACCCTGGAGTCCCCAGACACTCAGCTTTCATGTCTCTCTGTAGCCGTGAGTACCAGTTGGGTAGGCAAAGATGAGACTGATAATCCATCCTTTTGGTGGACTGGTGATATCCTTGTTTTTTCTGCAACTTTCCCTGGGTGCTGAATCACAATGGGTATGATTCAAGCCATTTCTTACCTAGGGTAATTTTGAGAGGTGTGAAGACCCATGATGCTCGTGCTCTCATAGAAATATGAGCTCCTGTACCCAAGGCACGATCCAGTCCATTCCAGTCTAGCTTGCCAGGTAATGATAGTATACCTTTAAATAAGCAAGAGATTTGGTCCATCTAAGTTTGGAAATGGTCCAGCCCATATCTAAGTTTGGGAAATCCTGTGTTCCATTTTTAGTTTTTAAAATTACACTTATTTATGTATTTATTATATGTGGAATACTGTACAGACATCTCCAAATGGTAACAATAATAACAACTGATGTCTTAATATGCAGCACTATAACAACTAATAGAGACTTCTTGCCTCATAGCAAACTTTTAATCAACTGAAAAGTCATGTATTAGCTATATTGCTATTAGTTTTTGAACTTCAGGGCATGACTTTGAATGCTTAGACCACTGGTTAAAATTCTTAATGATCCATCATGAAATTAGAAACTGTAAAGAAAGCTAACCAAGGTGGCAGAGGAATTGAAAGGGGATCCACAAAAACGGTGTTGGAAGAACCAATAATTGACTTTGGGAAACAGACTATTGAGTGACTGAATAGCTGTCCTCGTGGCATTTGAGGCATTGTTACATGGAAAAGTGTGCCCAGCTGTTCTTTATCTCCACTGAGGTTGACAGATCTAGGGCAGATGGGCCAGGCCAGAGCCAAAGAATAAAAGAAAAGCAGTAAAGATGACAAGATAAATCAGGAACAAGTGTAGAGGATGGAGGAGGGCTGCAGCCTCATGGAAGTGCCGAAAATGATCATGAAGTCCAACCTCTTTGTGCAGGTTATTCCCTGGTACAGCTGCTCCCTCTCCATCCTTACACAGTAGTTTAGGTTCTTAGTCAGGTCTACCTTATGTGGAGCCACTGTAGTTCATGCCTAGTGTTGCTGAATGTGATTGTTCCCAACCAGTCCTTCCAGCCTCCCAAGGGTGCACTACCCTGCAGGCATTTTGAGGTGTCACAGGAATGAGTGGTGAGAAGAATCTGGTGAAGGAAAACCAAAGAAGCTGCCAAGCATACTACAATCCACAGGACAATGCTCCACAATACTGCCTAGACCCTAGATCTCGGTCATGCTACTGTTTTGAGAAACCCAGGAGGACAGTAGTAGTAGAAGATGCTAGAATGGACTCCTTCAGGCTAATTTATGCCAAGGCATTTTCCCCCCTCCATTTACACCAAACCATGGAACTGAGTGGCTTAGAAGACTCTTAAACATTTGCTATTCTAAGAAAATGTGTGGATTACTTTATAATCATGTGTTTCTTAGCTGTCTGCTATACTTTAGTTTAAAAATATTTATATTTCTAAATAAGCAACCGACTCTTTGTATAAGGAAAATAACATATGCATTAGATCTCTGGGGAGTATGTTGCAGACATCACCCTCCAAGCTTTCTCTGCCCAGCATTTTGCCGGCCGATGAGGTGCTACATTTAAGGGCTCCAAGGCAGAGAGTGCCCCCACAGTTAAAATGTTGTGGTTGAGATGAAGACATGATGTTTGGAGGAAATTCCCTTGGGTCCTAGTGCAGCCAATAACAAAGGGAAGGCTGGAAGAAGTAGTTGCATCAGCATGCAAAAGACTAACATCGCTACTCAGTGTCTCTGGGAATAAAATCGTGCTTTCCTGACTTAATAATACATTGCTGTTTCTAAATAATATAAATATATGTTGTGTGCGTCCATTTGTAAACTTTCAGAGTCTTCTGAAATCTAGACTCAGCATGAAACACATGCTATATTTGATTCTTGCATATATAGCACAGATTTTAATTTTATCCCAGTTATGGGTATCTGGCACATGCACCAATACTCTGGGCAGACTGGTGTGAAATTTAATTTGAGCAGTTAAACACAAGGGTGAGAAAGTGCAAAATACACAAGCGCATGCATTTCCAGCCCTACAGCATTTGGTGTACGGGTGGAAAAGGCACCCAAGTCCTCTCTTTCCAGCTAGGAATTTTTTTTTTCTTCTTGTGGCAATCAGATCACAGATTTTTCTAGAAAGGCACAAATCTTCAGTGATTCCAATGTGCCCCCCCACACACACCAAATGCTACCCACATCACATTTCACGTGTAAGCTAAGTGTATTGGTAGGTTGATTTCTAGAGTTGCTGTTGTACTTGAGAACCTCCTGCTTTCAGGACTGGGGCGGAGCGTCGTGGAGAACATCTTCAAGGGGCAAACAGGAATGAAGTAGCACTGAGGCCAACCTGGGTTCACATCTTAGCTCTTGTCTTTGAGCTGTCTGAACTTCAGAACATTGTTAAAGATCGTTCCTCCCTGGAGATGTAGCTCAGTGAGAGGGCATTTGCCCAACATGTAGGGGACCCTGACTTTGATTCCTAGGTTGGAAGTAGGGTCTTGTTTCTCACTTTTTATTTATTCTGGAAACGGGAAGAACTCTAGCCTTGGTGTCACTGGAAGGTGAGACAGCAGTGGTGGTACATAGGGGTCCAGTTACTGTCCATTTCCTTCCCTCCAAGACACCTGGCATCCAGCCATCATCGCACTTGCTGAAGAAGGACATTAAAATGATTCTTGTCAGTGGTTATTAATGTTGGTGAAGATGGCAGCCACTTCCATTCAGAACTTACCTAACACCGTCCCACCTGCCCCACATCTGTTTATACATCACCCCTGGTATTAAGTACCCAGATGCTTTTATTCTTCAAAGAACCCAGTTGTGCCAGAGGATTATATGTCATTTGGGGAAGTCAGGGAGAGACAGTGTGCGTGTGCGTGCGTGTGTGCGTGTATGTGTGTGTGTTGGTCACAGACCAAGATACAGAAGAGTTATTAGAATTGAATAGGGCCGTTTCTTCTAATATTCCAAAGAAAGATCATCTGCTTTCCGTCAGTAAAAACGCCCATCTCTCCATTCAATTTGTTTCCACAGAAGAGCGAGTTGTCCCCATTGAAGTGTGCCGTTCCAAACTGTCAAAATACTTGCAGGGAGTAGTTTTCCGCTGTGATAAGTGTACCTTCACCTGCTCCAGTGACGAGAGCCTCCAGCAACACATAGGAAAGCACAATGAACTGAAGCCTTACAAATGCCAGCTCTGCTACTATGAGACCAAGCACACGGAGGAACTGGACAGTCACCTTCGGGATGAGCATAAGGTACTTGCCCAGGACTTCCTGCCTTCCTCCACCTCAGCACTCCTGTGGGGAGGGGCCCCGGGGCAGAGACAGGTCAGTGTAGTCACACCTACTGTGTGTAAGACAGGAAGATGAATTAAAGTAATAATTACAGTGAACCTTCATTTTCTTAGAATAAAAGAAATCTAAGATCATTTTAGAACTTGTGAAAAACAGGTAGGGTAAATAAGTCATTCATACCTCCACCACACAAAACTTTGGGGGATGTTTTCTATGCTTCCTTTTATTTGTTTTGCATAATTTTGTTTATATTACGATATCTTGCTTTTTTGTTTTTTATTCTGTCTAAAATTTTTCTGTCTTATTTTAAATGTGTTTCATTATTATAGTGTTGGAAGATTTCCTGTAAAGGGTAGTCAGTAGATCTTCTGGGTTTTGCAGGCTATATATGACTTTAGTGGCAATTGCTCAAACCCACCATTATATAGCAAGAAAGCAGCCGTGGTCACGGTAGTGTTCTAATAAAGCTTTATCCAGTAAAAGATAACAGGCTGTAGGCTCTTAGTTGTCAACACCTTGACACTCGGTCATGTAAGTTATTTCCAGGGTTTGCTAATTACAGAGACTTTCAAAGGCATCACAATGTATATCTGAACAATTTAAGAAATTGATTTTTTTAATGGATTAGGAGGGACACGCAGTGGAGATTTTTGGGGGAAATTTCTCTTCTCTGGATTTGGTGAGAATGAGATCCATGCATGAGAACTGTCTTACTTAGTATAGGGTATTTTGGTTTACTGTAGTTGTAGGTGATTACTCAAGGTTTTGCATATTGCCCCGAGCACAGGAGGAGTTATGATTAGTATTTGTTTCCGAAAATAGCCTACTGAAATCCTTTCTAATTAACTGAGTCCAAGACATCTATTAAGCATTTACTCAAGACATAATGAAAGTGTTTTTGATGTCGATTCCACTTCTCTCACTCTCTATCCTCTTCAGCAGAAACACGACCACTCTTTCTTAGCCTTCCAAACCCAAGCTATAAATACTTCTGTCTGAATCATCTCTTGGTAAGGGCTAGAATTTTTCTGCTGGATCTTGAGCTTGGTCTCAGGTCTACAATTTAATGGCTTGATGGCAAGTTCTCTGGTTGACCATGGCTTCCCCCAAAAGTACAAGAGGACAACAAAAGCCTAGATTACCTCAGAAACCTTCATATCTTTTCTTCTTGTGTCTTCGTGGGCATTTCTCATCCTAACCCAGGGGAAAATGTACTTCAGACCAAGCTTCTTATATTCATTCATGTGCACCTTATTTATGTACACTCATCTTTTTATTATAGCATTCAAGCCTTCAGGCTGGTATTTGGGAGCAGAGCAAATCAGGAAGAAAAATTCTTTCCTAGTTGCAGGAACTTCTAAGCTGCTAGGAAATCCAGGGAATGTTAGAAACCAAACCAAATAATGGATCCAGAGGGTTGAAGCAGTGGGTTGAAGACTGGGGCTTGGGAATGTGGGCTAGGAAGTGTGTTCTCCAGAAAGAGGGGACCAAATTTAGAACTTTTAGAACAAAGAAACCTGAGTAATTTCTTTTCCTCCATTGCTTATTGTGTATGCATTAGGAAGGAACTTAAATATGAAGGTTTATTTTCTGCTTCATCGTGAAGATTGTTATTCCATGGTCTGAAACACTTGTACTTTCTGCATGTTGACTGACACTCAGTCTATGTTCCATAGAATATTTGAGTTGAGTTGTGCTCCAATATAGCAAGAATTGTAATTATCATAAAGGTTCCAAAGGTCTTAAATATGAAATCAGTAATGATATTTGTGTTTTAGATAATTTTGTGATAGTTTTACCATATCATGGTATGTTTTCAATTTGTCCCTTTCTTATGGTTGACAAGTATGTTAAGTCCAAGGAATACCTACCTGTGGCTGAGGAGTTGCCACTTTGAGCGTGCTCAGTGGTTTCCATCTTTGTCTCAGTTGTTACTAAGTTATGAGATTCACGTTTATCAGATAGTAGCACTTTCCTTTTTCTCATTTTTTATTCTTTTCCCCTTCCTAAATGATGATCACATAATGCAATTGAGTGCAATTGAAGCTTGATCTTCAGCTGATGGCCACTGGTGCTGTGCACTAGCCAAGCACCGTTGTTCATCAAGATGATGGTGTACAAATGTCAGAATTCATGAAAAAAAGTATGGGGCTGTCAGAGACTTGGTGATGATTCAAATGTAAAGTTAATGACTGTAACACAAAACAAGGAATTAAAGGCTTGAGAGGATTTGATGGAAATAAAGCTTCAAGATTCACAGGTCTTGGAAGCTACACAGTTCTGTTGAAACTACAGCAAAGCTATGAGAACACTTGTGAGATTATCAGGGTTGTAGGCTGTAAGATAGGTATGAAAATAAATTCCTAAATGCTGAAAACAAAGATTATAAAAGATTAATTTAAAATATTCACATCAAAAGGAATAAAATATAGTTTGGTTTAAAATTAATAAAAAAAAGACCTGTAAGACTATGTAGTCACTGAGAGCTACATAGTCCTACTGATAGAAACAAAAGACTTATATTATTGTAATATATACTGCGTTCATAAAATAGGCAACTAATTCACTATTGCTCACTTTTCCTAATCAGATCTATAGATCTAATATAGTCTCTGTCCAAGCTTTGGAAAGTATTTCTTATAAAAATTGAACCTAATATTTATTGTGGCAATGCAAATGACATGGATTAGACTGAACAATGAAGGGAAACAAAGTTGAGGGACTCAAAGCTTAAAGTGGAAGTACAGTAATTAAGAGAGCATGGTGTTGTGCAGTTTAAAGGAGGACAAGACAAAGCCCAAGAGTGTGGCCAATTGATTCCTGCCAAGCATATCAATACAACAGAGAGTTAGATCTGAAACAGTTGGATTTGCACATATAAATTCCAGCCCTTGGTCATTACACAATTCTACACAATAGTTGGGCTAACCTATAAACATTTTAGCAAAATAGAAAGTTCTCTAGGAATAAGAAATGAGATATTGGGTATCTGGATAATACTTGGGTGAGAAGTAAAAGCTGTAAAAATTAAGAAACAAAAGAAGACAAGTTGAATGTCCTCAAAATATTCCATTAAGGAAACAAAAGGCTAAGAAACAGACCTGAAATAGATATTTGCCAAGTATTTATGTACGAGGCCCTGGAACCACCACACACAAAGAACTCTTTCAGCTCGGCTGAGAATGAGTAAAAGATTTGAGTGATATTTTTCCAAAAAAGGCAGACAAAATGGCAATGGGTCCATTCGAAGATGCTTGAAACGATTTCCCTCTAGCAAAGTAGAGATTAAAGAAACATTAAGTTTCACTATCTACCAAACTAGTCAATACCAGGCTGTCAGTACCAAGGTGTTGAGGATGTGTAGAAAGTGAAAATTATCATGGGGTGCTGGTGGGAGCATAAATGGGTACAGCTGCTTTGAGGCGGTTTGGCAAACTGTTTAAATGTTAAGTAGTGTGTTACCATGAGACCCAGGATTCCTACTCTGGCTATCTTAGGCAATGTTTTATTGCTGTGAAGAGACACCATGACCATGGCAAATCTTATAAAGAAAGTGTTTAATTGGAGCTTGCTTACATTCAGAGGTTTAGTCATCATGTCATGGCTGATATGGTGCTGGAGAGTTAGCTGAGAACTTGATCCACAAGCAACAGGAAGAGAGTAATGGATCTGGTTTGGGCCCTGGAAACCTCAAAGCCCACCCCAGTGACACACTTCCTCCAAAAAGGGCATACCTTCTAATTCCTGTCAAATAGCACCATTCCCTAATGGTCAAGCATTCAAAAATATGAACCTGTGGCGACCATTCTTATTCAAATGGCCACATTGGCTTAAGGTAGATGGATAAATGAAGTACAGACTATCTATACAGTGGAAAACTACTTAAGAGTAAGGAATGAATTACTGACCCTTGACAGCATGGGTGGATCTCAGATCATTCTCAATGGACAGAACCCAGACTTCTGTTTTATGTGAGTTTCTAAAAAATGCATAGTAACAAGAAGTAGATCAGAAGCTGCCTGGGGATGAGTCTTGGGAATAAGGTTTGATTATAAAGGATTTGAGGGATCATCTCAGTGAAGAACATCAGATGAAGATATTCTTAAACTGATTTGGGTGAGAGTTGTATAAATGAGTAAATTTACTTTAAAAAAAAAAGTTGAATTGTTCACTTAAAATAGATAAGTTAGATGGTCAGTGAATTATAACTTAGTCCCCAAATTCAAGCACCTGGTAGATCAAGCATCCTCAGTAGGTACTAAGTTTCAGAAGTATTTTCTACCAAATTGGTCACTAGACCAATAGAGCTGGACTAATGCATAAACTGTAAACAGGAAAATCTGAGTTGGGAATTGCTGCCATGTTTTCAATAAGACACTGTTGAGTGTATTGCCTTTTATATTCTGTCACAAATCACTTTAGGTGAAAAAAATCTAAAAGAATCTCTAAGGCTCTGTAGTTTCCATCAAATGATTTCACTAAACTGAGTTGGGCATGCCAACCCTGGACATCTGAGTTCCCACTGCCAAGCCTATAAACCTGAGGGACATCTTTAAAGATGTCAGTGTAGCGTTTGGCATGGACAGAAATCTGGTAATAGCAGAAAGGGTCCTTGAAGATAAATACATCATTGCATTTAAGAACCAAATGTCAAGTGCACTTGATGTAGGCTTCCATGTTCATCCTCTGAAGCCAGAGTGCAGAGGAGAAGGGGTGACAATCAGAACCCTCATTTTAGAGGTGACAAACAGAATCCTGTCCTTCTAGACCTTTCTCTGTGCCAGCGAGCAAAGAATCATGTGTAATCTCCTGGGATCTAAAGTAAATAGTGTAGGCTGTTTCATTTTTATCATCCTTTGACTCCCTGTCTTTTTCTGATCTCACTAGATCCTCTAGAAGGATGCATTTTATTCTCTGTCAATTTCTCCTTCTTTTCTCCCCCTATTCCTGCACAACGAAATATTAATCAGTTCCCTGCAGTTCTCATGAAAGATGCAGGCTTAACACTTCTAGGAACCTTTAAGTCCTGCTAAAAAAAGAGCTTGCACTTCTCACATTAAAAAAAAAAAGAGGAAGAACGCTTGTTTTTCTTTTTTGGAAGAAAAATTTAAGTATATTCAATATCTTGTTAATGTTCTGTATGGTTCTGAAGTCTCTTTGCTACGTTAAAGAAACATAAAAATATATTGTCTCTAACTTGGCTTTCTCATAAAATTATCATGTTCAATATATTACATTTAGGATAGTCTATTCAGGCAGTATACATTTACTAATTGAATTTACTTTGAAATGTTTTTAATTTTTTATACAAATGGAGCCTCCAGCAACTGAACTCTAAGAAATGTGTATGTTTGACTCCGTGTGTGTGTGTGTGTGTGTGTGTGTGTGTGTGTGTGTGTGTGTGCGCGCGCGCACATGTTTCAGTGTGCCAGTTTCCAGGAAACAAAAGAACCTTGAGTCCAGAAGCAAGCAGCAAGTTCTCGCGTCTTTATTCAGTTTTTTAAATTCATGAACTATGCCATTGTGAAAGTTTCAGACAATAAGAACAAGTTTATAGATCTTCCCTCACTCCAAACCACCAGACATACAGTTAGCTACATTTTTTTATTGCATTTAGTTTCTGAACTAAGTACCAGTGAGCAGTTCCATGGCCTCTGAGGAATTCTTCAGGCTTGAAGCCTCCCTGGAGGCTTCTTTTATTTCGACATTGCTCTCTCTCCTGTTGGCTCTGTTTGTTGACATGTCAGCTGGACATCTGTCTCTTTCTTTCATGGGGTTCAGAAGACAGATAATCCAGAATCAGACAAGTAAGAAATGTGACTGTTTTCCTGAGGTGTGTCCGGAGGCCTCCAAGAGCTCTGGACAATATTTATCAAGTCAACATTGGACAAAGACATTATTTGCCCATAACCTTTGAAAGTATCCACTGTCTTTCCTGGTCAAAACCTAATGCTTCCACTTCCATCCTGCCTCAATTCAGACACATTCTTATATTTCCTTCCACAATCTAACGGTGCCCCGCCTGTTGTAGAAACGCAACGAAATGAATCGTTGAGTGAAAAGCACTTTTCAAATATGAAATTCGAAGAAGCCAGTTTGCTCACCTTATCAAAACTTGTGGCCTTGCTAGCATCTTTGCCTGTGCGTTTGGATCCAGAAGAGTGGCAACAGCTCAGCTGGCCAGGTCAGAGTCTCTTGATGCTATCCTTCTGGCTTTCTTTAGAATTTGTGTCTGGAGTTATAACCAGGGTCTCTAAATGAGTAGACTTCATCTGGACTTTGGTCAAGTTAAGTCAGTCAAAAACTCAATTCTTTTTTCAGGAAATTGGGTCTGAACCTTGTCTTCTGTGCTCCCTAACCCTCTGGCTACTTCAAGATTCTCTCTTTAAACTGTTTCTTAAAAGTCTTTTATTTTGAAGAAAACTTCAAGGGATGCTACTACCCATCAAAGTTTTCAACACAACATTGTTATCAATACTTTTTTTGTTTTGTTTTTTGACCTGGGTTAGCCAGTCTCATCTCATTTTTTCTGCATCCTGTGAGTACTTTTGTATTTTTACAGATGGTTTGTTACGGGGCAGGGGCAGGGGTGTGGGGTTGGGGGGAGCCAGGGCTAAGGTTCCTGAAGTTAAGATAGTCCACATCATGACTTTAGCACGTGTTTTCTGTTGCGTTCTCATCTTCTGATGTGGAAGATAACTGTAGCATACTGTACACAGCAACCTAAGGATAAAGGGATGCATATGAAAACTACTGGATATGTTTATATAACAAATATTCACTAAGTATTTTTAATTTTTTAGAAAGTGCCCAGTTTTATTCTCACATCAACAAATAGTTTATGGGATGTAAATGTTATGAATTCTTTATATGCTATGATCTCATGTGGGTTTTCTGTCTTTTTCCTTTCATTTTCTTTTTTCTTTTTTTTTTTTTTTTTTTTTTTTTTTGAGACAACGTTTCTCTGTGTAATAGTCCTGGAACTGATTCTGTAGACCAGATTGGCCTCAAACTCACCTGCTTCTGCCTCCCGAGTGCTGGGATTAAAGGTGTGTGCCACTACCACCTGGCTCGTGTGAGTTTTTATGTCACCAATAAATTTAAGTAACACTCACTGCATGTAAACTACATGCCTGACCTTACACTCTCCAGTGGGCATGCACAGCAAAGTAAGAAGTGTTTGCTAACCTAGGAGATTTCTAACCAGATAGGAAACACAAGCTTAAACTAAGAGTCATGATCCAGCATGTCTAGTGCTTGATAAGAGCAACCATAAAGGCCCAGCTCACAGCCTCTACAGAACTTCCAGACAGCCCAGCTGCTTTACTTGGCTGGCATTTTTTTTTTTCTCCTCCTTACAACTTAATTGAGGCATATTTGTCAAATAAAGTAGTGTATTGTTGAGATTCACAGTATGGTGTTGTAGACCACCTGGAAGGGAAGAAAGTGCACCCTTGTGTACCTTTGGTAAGATTGGTCCAATCATTGTGGAAAACAATCAGGAAATTCCTCAAGAAGATAAAAATTGAGCCAGACCTGGTGACTCAGGCCTGTAAATGCACTATTCCAGATATTGAAGAAGGATAACTGAAAGTTCAAGGCCAGCCTCAGCTGCAGATTAAGTTCAAGGTCAGCTTGGGCAACTTAGTATGAAAGTACGATTCTGTCTCATGTATAAAAAGTAGAAAACAATACAAACTGGAGATATAGCTTAGTGGTAGACCACTTGCCTGGCATAATGAATGAAGTATGTTGGATCATTGTATGATGGTCCTCTTCTGAGTATGTAAAGTGAAGATCTAGTGTCCTCTCATGTTCCTATTGTCATTATATTGTTCACATGGAAACCATATAAGTATTTACTGGTGTGTGACTGACTAATTGAAGAAGATTGTGATATATATGCACAATGGAATATTATTCAACCAGAAAAAGAATCCTGCCATTCAGGGCAACCTGGATGAATATAGAATGTCCTCTCTTTAAGCATTTACCATAACTCTTAGCAGGGGAGCTGCTACCTGAGAATGCAACATACTTTTAACTTTATTATTATTATTATTATTATTATTATTATTATTATTATTATTATT
>CAJQZJ010032188.1:5884416-5898497 GCA_907164525.1 Lophiomys imhausi | reverse complement strand
TAATGCACATGTCATAAAAGTCTGAATTTGATGTTGGAAACCAGTTAAAGATAGAAGGAGAGAGAACTCACTTGACAAGTTATCTTCTGATACCCAACATGTGCCCCTCCACAATAATAAATAGATAAATAAAAATGTTGCAGAGTATTTGATCACACTGTGAACCCAGAGATTGTGTACTAGAAAAAAAACTTGTTTCTAGTTGTGGTGTGGGTCAGCCTTAGCACACACCTTTAATCCAAGAGCTTTCTGTTTATTGTAAACAGGATAAGATAAAGTCAGCCGTAGGTCAAGAGGGCAGAGCAAACAACCAGATGACAGGGAGTGAACATAGGAAAAAACCGTACAGAGTGAGAGAAAGTCAGGAGGACAGATAGAGAGATGCACAGAAGGTAAAAAGGAGGGACATTCAATTTGAAGGATTTTTAAGACAGTGCAGAAAAAGGAGAACTGTGCTTACTCCTCGTGGGACATCGGTTAAGGAGGAAGGTCAGATGAGAGCTTTCTCTGCCTCTCTGAGCTAGCAGGCTTTCACCCAGCATCTGGATCCTGAGTCTTCACTGATAAAATCGAACATTTGGGATTTTGTTTAAATATATATATATTTTTTATTTTATTTTTACTTCTTCAAGTTACATCTCAATCATAATCTCCTCCCTACTCCCCCCTGCGGTTCCACCCTCCCACCCTCTTCCCCCTCACCCCTCATCTGCTTCCTTTTTTTCCCTTAAGTTTAAGGTATATCTTTTTCCCCCCAACAGCTCCCCCTTTCAGTCCAACAAATGTAACATAAAAATATTTTAAAAGAGCCAGACACTGGTGGCTACACCTTAATTGCAGCACTCAGGAGGCAAAGGCAGGCAGATCTCTATAAATTCAAGGCCAGCCTGTTCAGATAGTTCTAGGACAGTGAGAGCTACACAGAAAAACAAAGACACTGTCTTAAAAAAATAACAAAAATGCCGGGCGGTGGTGGCGCACGCCTTTAATCCCAGCACTTGGGAGGCAGAGGCAGGCGGATCTTTGTGAGTTCGAGGCCAGCCTGGTCTACAAAGTGAGTCCAGGACAGCCAAGGATACACAGAGAAACCCTGTCTCGAAAAACCAAAAAAAAAAAAAGAAAAAAAAAATTATATGTATGTAATTTTATTCACATATATTCATACATATATATGAGTAATATATATAATATGTTTATATATGTGTGAGATATATATATACATATATATATATATATATATATGGCCTGGAACTCACTATGTAGATATCTGGCTGCCTCAACCTCCTAAGAGCTAGAACGAAACATCTTTAGCAACCATGCCTGACATGCCTAGCTTTTGAGAGTTTATTTTTTCAGTTTTCCTTGTTTTTATGTTTTGTTTTGTTTGTTTGAGACAAAGTCTATATATATATATATATATATATATATGATAGAGAAATAGATAGATCGTGAAACTCACTTTATAAATCATGCAGGTCTTGAATTCATAGAGATCCCCTGCCTCTGCATCTCAAGTGCTAGGATTAAAGTCGTGCAGCACCATGTCTGGCTTCCTCAGCTTCTTTTGCAGGTATATGGAACAGGAACATGCTTCTCAATTCTGACCAATAAAGTGTTTTTTTTTTTTAAGGGACTCATGAGATTTCTAAGAAAAGTCTCCTCTCTGGCTATAGGTTCTACCTTCACATTTCTTCACTCCTATTCTTTTTCTATGTAATTACCTTCCTCCTTCTTTCTGGAATTTCTCCTGGAACAGATGTCAGTTGTAATCATGAGACCACATTGAGTATGAATGATGTATTTCCCTTCAATGGTTCTCCGTGGCTTGGTAGGCAGAAGGAGGCTGGTCCACAAATGTATTGTGGATATGCTGGAGGTGTTGCTAGGAGATCAATGGATGTATATTTAAGGTATTGACACTTAGGGTTAGATATTTCTAGACAGAAGTGTCTCTAACTGATGTAAAGTGATAGCTAGCTGAAGTGAACGCAATTTCAACTGCCATTTAGTTAACTGAGCCCTAAGAATAAAGATTCCAAAGCTGAGTTAGAATGCAAGATTTTACTCTTTGCACTGACTGAGCCTGAACTAGTGATTTCTTGCAGCCCTTTGGAAGAGAGACTTCAACCATAGTGGTCAGTCTGACCAAAGGTCAGAGCTCACAAAGGGATATGACAGGACCCCCTTGCAGGAGAAAAATACAAGGAATTTCTGTGCCACCCCACTTCACCCCTTCTCTACCTGCCTCAGGTGCAGAAAAGATAAGAAATAGATATGTATATGAAAAGTTTCCATAATCTCATATGCCCAGAGCATGCAGAGAACATCATTGGATACAAGAGTTCATATGATACCTCCAAGGACTGTGGCCATCACTCTCTGAAAATGTCAGGTTGCTCACCCTGTATATGGCTTTGTTGCCAATGCCTTTCCTCTTCTGGAATTGCCACCTCTCTAATACTTAGCCTAAATGTCATTTCAACTGGGAAGTCTTTCCTATGTCCTCACACATCACAGGACATAGGTCTTGTCCTTACTCTCACCTCTTCCCTGTTTTAATTAATGCTCCATAAAGGCTGTTCATCTTCCAGGAGTGGATCACCTTGCCTCAAGAAGGCCATCATTCCCTTAGCCCTCGTATTCATTTTCTCAGTGACACTGTCACAGATGACCACAAGCTTGATGGATGAAAACAACAGCAATGTATTCACTCTTTCATATATATAAATATTCTCATTGTTCTGAAGGCCAGAAGTCGAAAGTCCAACTTATGACTTTTGTAGTTCTGGTGTAGGCTTTGTGGAGACTCTGCTCAGTGCCCCTCCTAGCTTCTGAGCTGTGTTTTATAATTTACAGGTGCATGCCTCCCTGTCTCTTTCTTCACCTCCCCCATGTGCACTCTCTCTCTCCCTCCTCTGCTTTTATAGCTTAGGGATGAGAACCCTGGGCAGTGGGTATGCTAAAGCAAGTATTATGTTGCCAGAGCTTCCTTTTCTCTTGTAACGACACAAGCTATTGGATTCAGAACCCATCTCAATCAAGAATGACATCATCTCCCAATCCCTCCTCACACCCCTAAACACTCCTTCTGCAAATGAACTCATGTAGATCCCAGGGGAATGCCTTCTTAGGACAGGCGGATCACTATCCAGCGCACCCTGATCTTAACCAACATCTGAGGCGACTGCTGTTGCTGGCATGCTCTGTAGATTATGATGCTCAGTGAGGGATTCAGTAATTGCTGAAGATTCACAGCTCACATGGGAGAAGCCCAAGCAGCTTCTCTCCACTACTGTCCCCCTGCTCCTCTTCGTCTCATCTGTTTCTGTCTCTCAGCTGTCATACGCAGAAACTGGCCCCACATCAGAACTCAGTAACGTCTCAGGGAGAAAAGGATGGACGACGGAAGATGAAAAGCTCTGTTCTCCCCCTCCCCCACAACCCACACTTTGAGTAGTAGAGACACATTGCTGTCAGATGCAGCTAGCCTTTTTAAATTCAAATATATTCCTGTTGATACCAAGTGTTAGTTCTCATCTGATTTGGCATCAATGTTACATTTACTCTGTGAGCTTGATATTGCTTTTTTTAAATATCTAAGCAAAAAATATGCAGCTTGCTAGATGAAAAATGTCTTTGTCTGCAATTCCGGGTGCTCCCTAAGAAAACACCAGAACACTGAACTCCAGAACTCCTGCTTAAGGTCTCCTTCACCAATCCTTTCTCTTTTAGAGATGGACAAAGATTGGACACAGTGAGGAGTTGAGTGATGACCACCCACTGGAAAGTGAAGGGGGTGGCAGAAGCCAGAACTGCTTCAATAGGGGTGGAAGCACACGGTCATGGAAAATAGAATGGACTGTGTCAGCATGCTTAATATGAACATGAACACCACTTAGGTGTTTTTGCTAGTGGGAGGAGATGGAGAACTTCCTTTGCACCCCATCGTTCCACAAACAACCACCACCACCACCATCACCACTACCACCACCACCACCACCACCACCACCACCACCACCACCACCACCACTGTCTGCTAAATGAAGAAAGAACAGCATCATCCTAGGAGTCTGAAGGGACACTTCCTTTCTCCACCAACTTAATTATTTGGCTTTTTGAATTAGACTTGGAAAGCAAACTCTCTCTCTCTCTTTCTCTCCCTCTCCCTCTTCCTCTCCCCCTCTCTCTTTCTCTCTCTATTTAACGTTTCTTTCTTGAGCTTGCTCTCATTAACAAAGCAGCTATGTTTGGTTTAGCTGACTGCATTCATGACTTCCAAAAACCACAACACAATGCAAGAGGAATGCAGCCTCTCACAGCGAGGGCAGCTTAACCACATTGTTTAAAGACAAGAGCCAGGCAGCAGCAGTACTTCTGAAATCCATTTAATATGTGAGAAAATATCAGATTGAAATTCTGACCTTTCCCCAGAGCTGAAAGGACCTGCTCCAGGAGGCTGCATGAAAAACCGCAGCTACAGGGCCCAGGCTCATCCAGGGCTCTCGTTCCTAGGGCTTCTGGTGGCTCTGTCTCTTGTCTGTCCTTTCCAGACCTAGCTCCAGCCAAGACGCTGCTGGGTGTTTCAGAAAGGTAGTGCTGCTTGGGACTGAAGAAGGATAGGGGTTACGATAGTCAATATGGATTGTCAACTTAGCAGATCTAGAATCACCTAGAACAAACCTGTGGGCATGTTTGTGAGGGATTTTCCTGGTTAGGTTGAAGGAGGTGAGAAGAGCCACTTAAAATGTGGGCAGCACTGTTCTTTGTGCTGATGTCCTGGACTGCTTGAAAAATGGCCAAGTATTTTGCCACAACAATGAGAAAACTAATTATTGTTAGTACAGAGGCAATCAAGGGGCAAGTGTCGGAAAGAACAAAATCTTCCCCTAGTGTGGTGGGTGGGCTCTGGGCTGCCATCATACACTTCTTTTTCCCACTGGGCCAGGGAAGGGAATCTACTCTGAGGAGTCTTTTAGAGGTTTGTTTTGTTTTTAACAGTATGTATGTGTCTGTGTGGTGTTTGTGCACATGGGTGTAGTTCCATCAGAGGCCAGAAGAGGGTGAGTGCAGCTGGAGGCAGTTGAGAATCACCAGAAGTCAGCACTGGGAAGGAGCTCAGGTCCTGTGTAAGAACAGTACATGCTTTTAACTACTAAGCCATATCTCTAGCCTCTGCTGAGCCCTTGGATGACAATCCAGGTATATGGCGGCACCATAGGATAGGAGGAAGGGATTTCAACCAGAAACTTAAGGTGGCTGAATTTTCAAACCATGTCCCAACTGTGAACTGTGGATAACAGTCAGATTCTGATTATTCCAATTGTTCTGTGCCCTTGAGCAAATAACTCAATTCTCTTTTTATCCTAGTTGTTCCATCTGTATTATTGGCATAGCAGTATGTAGCCATATACAGTTGGCTTTCTGCACATGTACCTTCTGAAACCTCACATTCAACCAACCACATCAGAAAATATTGCTTAGCAGAAATGTGAATCTGCACTGAACATGAACAGATGTTTTGCTCTTGCCACTGGGTCCTTAACAACACACTAAGACTAGTCACTTAGCACTTTTGCTGCATTGGGGATTACAAGTAACTGAGAGATGACTTAAAGTAGACAGAGAGGTATGTATGGGTGGTAAATAAACACTGGGCCAGTTTATATGAGACATTGGAACATCCAGGGGATGTCCTAAAACCAATCCCCAACAGATAATGAGGGACAAGTGTACATGTTATATGGCTTAAATTGAATGTGAGGCATTTAACACAGTATCATTATCACAATTCCTTTCCCATAGTGCTTTTCCCATAGTACCTTTCCCATAATGCCTTTCTCAAAGTATGCTTAGTTGATTCAACTGATCTTCCTCCCCATTGCCATTGTGGTTAGTTCTTTGAAGACTTGGAACAATTGTCCTATCTGTGGAGAATGAACTGTCTTCTCTCACTTTCTGTCTCTCTCTCTCCCTCTCTCTCTCTCTCTCTCTCTCTCTCTCTCTCTCTCTCTCTCTCATCTTGCTATATAGCCCAGATAGCCAAAAATTCACTACAGATCAGGCCAACCTTGAACATACATTCTCCCCGAACCTCTCAAGTTCTGGGATTGATTGTAGGCAACTGATCGTAATATGAGTCTTTAGGGCACCAATATGTATGAGCATTTGAGAGTGAGACATTCCCTACTCCACAGTCTTCAGACGGATCATTCTGAAATTTAAATATGAGCCTATCTCTCTCGGGTTCAAGCAAATATCTCTTCTCCAGCTAATCACCACTGTTCAGGGCTCAGTTTAAACACCATCTCCTCCAGGAAGTGTTCCTTGGTCCTGTGATTGGATGAGACCTCCCTCCCTGGTGCTCCTGTAACTTTCAGGACAGATCCTTGCACTGATTTCTCAGAACTAAATGTTCTGCTCACTTATGTGCCTCCCTTACCCCACCAGAAGCAAACACTGTGTCTCACTATGTCCCTAGAGCCTGGCACTGTGCCTGGAAAGGAACTCATCAATATGCATAAGATGCTATGCCCTGCAAATACAGTGATAGAGTGTCCTCAGTGTGGCTTAAAGAATGAGGGGATGCACAATTTAAACGAATGGGGACCCATGAAATGGTTTTCAAGGCTGAAATCCCCTGAATACACATAATAAAAATAGAGAACAGACTCCCACAAATTGTCCTGGGACTTTCACAAGCACACCATGCTATTGCACCCCATGATAAACAAATGACCAAATATAGGTTTTTAAAATAACAGATGTCGGGCTGGAGAGATGGCTCAGCGGTTAAGAGCACTGGCTGCTCTTCCAGAGGTCATGAGTTCAATTCCCAGCAACCACATGGTGGCTCACAACCATCCATAATGAAATCTGGTGCCCTCTTCTGGCCTGCAGATATACCTGCAGACAGAACACTGTATACCCAATAAATAAATCTTTAAAAAAAATAATAAATAACAGATGTCTACTACATATATCATATACAAAGGTCAATGATTCATGATGTCGTCAATGATTTGGATCCTGCTGACCTTTTATCCTGGTCACCAGTAATGGCATCTGCACCCTAAAGCTGACTCCCCTTGAGTTTATGGCAAGATCCCTAATTAGTTTGTTGCTCACATTAAAAAAGAGAAAATGTTCATCTTCCAAGAAGTATCTATTGTACCTTCTTTGAAATCTGCTTGGGTCAGTTTAGGTCAGCCCATGAGTACAGTGCCTACCAGGTGCTGGTTATCATCCGGCTGTGTCAGATGAGTTAGGATTTCTATCTGGAATAGAAATGGGATATAGGGGATTCTTGGTTCAATTAAGAAAAAGAAGGCCAATGATGTAGCTCAGTGAGTAAAACCATTTGTCACCAAGACTGATAATCTGAGTTTGATCACCCTGGACTCAGCTGGTAGAAGAAGAGAACCAACTGCTACAAAAATTGTCCTTTGTCATTTGCACACTCAAAACCAGTCACATAGACACATGTGCACACACAATAAAAATAAGTAATAACGTCATTTGAAAATTAAAAAGGCAACACAAGCTGTTAATTAGATGATGGGTTGCGTCCTTACATAGGTGCCTGATAATCACTTGGTGAAAGAATACTTTAAATTGAGAGTGTGGCTTGATGCTCCTGGGAAATCCACATCAGGTAAGTGAGCAGAGATGGGGTGGTGCCATAGAGTGGCTTCCTTTTCATTAGGATGCCCTCCACCTCAGGAGCCTGTCATCCACTTCAGCAGAATAAGACCATTCCTAAACTTCAGTGTTCCTCAGTCGCCATTGCTCAGAGCCACGCCTTTCCTACCAAGCCAAAACATATCTGGAGCTTTTGTCTTCAACACTTCCTGGCTATATTGGGAAATGCTTAATAGACCTGCCTCTCTTATGAAACAAACCAAGCCTTAACACTTCATACTTTTTTAAGAATTAGAAGTGTGTATAGAAATAAAGTTTTTTTTCCAAGCTATGTCCAACTCCAAATAATTCACATGGAGTTGTGTGGCACAGAGATAACAGAAAGGACACCAAGTCAAACATAGACATCATTAAGGAATAGGCTTATGTAGGGGGCTTCACCTCAAGCTGATCTAGAGAGGGACCAGAAGCTACTCTACAAAAGGGCGTGGCAGCACATGTTACTCTCAGGGCAGGCTGAAGTTTGTTAAATTTTGATCAGCCACTGACATGTTTTTGGAAGATGTTTTTCTTCCTGTGTAAGGTATACATCCATTGAGTAGTCCCAAACACTGCTGAGTTCCTTCTGCTCCTGAGACTTTTATCGTCCACAGATGTCTCTGCATCTGGTACAAATGTCTCTGCATCATCTTCCATGATGTCCATCTTCCATGGATGTCTCTGCATCATCTCCCACAGATGTGTCTGCCTTCTGATTTGCTTTGGGCATTATCAGAAGGCTAAGAGGCCTCTGATGGTATAACAGCAGGAAAAGCACTGTGTGGTTGGTAGAGAAAAGGTATCAGCTCCGACAGGGCACAGCTCAAGTTTAACCTGAATCATAGTCTTGGATGAAATTTGTATCATATTTATTTATGTGTGCTTTTGTGTGTGCATGTATGCTATGGCATTAGCAGGGAGGTCAGATGACAATGTGCAGGCCAGGAGTGGTGGCATGTCTCTTTCATCTAGCACTCAGGAGGGAGAAGTAGGTAGATGTCTATGAGTTCAAGGCCAGGCTGATCTGCATAGTGAGATCCTATTTAAAAAAAATAAATAAAATCAAACAAGCAAACAAAACAAAATAAACTGTGCTCCCCCAGGGGACAACATATAGGAATCGTTTCTCTCTTTCTTCCGTGTGGATACCAACAGGTATTAAACTTAGGCCATAAGGTTTGTTTGGTAGCAAGCATCTTCACCCATGGAGCTATTTCGTTAACCCGGACAAAACATTTTTAAAAATAACCAACATGTGGACTGAAAGGAGAAACTGTAGGGGGAAATAAGATATACCTTAAACTTAAAAGAAAAAAAAAAGGGAAGAGGATGGGGGGTTGAGGGTGGGAGGGTGGGACTGGAGGGGGAATAGGGAGGGGACTGCGATTGAGAGGTAACTTGAAGAAATAAAAAATAAAGGAAAAAAAAGAAAAAAAAAAGGAACAGCCAATGAACAGGCTACCTCAAAAAAAAAGTATTTGTAACCTCCCTTTTCTCTGGGAGATGTATATTATGTCATCTTTTACAATGAAATGAAATGAAAATTCCAAAAAAAAAAAAATAACCAACATGTTTCCATGAAGAATCAAGTAGGATCTGATCCAAAGGTTAAGGCATCAGAAGAGGCAGATGAAATGTGAAGACAGAGACAACAAGCCTTTTCATCCCACTCCAGCCAGCCATCACTCACCCACAGGTCCCGGTGAAGAGCCCATGAGCTCAACAGAAGCAGTCTTCAAGTTTCTGTTAAGAAACCTAGACAACTGTCATCAAAACCAATACAGCAGAGGTGTTATCTTTAGCCAAGCTCATGGGAAACTACCAATGTATTTCCCAGTTGTGTGGTTTCAAAATGTTAGGTTTTTAATTAGCAAAGATCAAGAGTTCTCCCCTGTCTGATATCTGAGTTGATCCTGCAGGCTTACTAAGGACATCTTATGGAAGAAGATGGAGTCAGTTGTGGTTGTTGCTGTTTTTTTTGAGACAGCATGTATGTAGCAAGACTCATGTAGCCCTGGCTGACCTGGAGCTTGCCATGAAGCAGAGGATGACATCGAGCTACTCTTCTCTCCTGTTCTCACAGGTGTGTCCTACCACTCTCAGTTTTGTGCTGTGCTTCCTGCATGCTAGGTGAGCACGGTACCATGGGAGCTCATTTGTGTGGCTATCTCCAGCTCCACCAGTTTTAGCTTGTCAAGTATAAACATTCTTGCTTTATTACTTATTTTCTTTTTTGATTTCTTTTTTTTTTTTTTTGGTTTTTCGAGACAGGGTTTCTCTGTGTATCCTTGGCTGTCCTGGACTCACTTTGTAGACCAGGCTGGCCTCGAACTCACAAAGATCCGCCTGCCTCTGCCTCCCAAGTGCTGGGATTAAAGGCGTGCGCCACCACTGCCCGGCTTCTTTTTTGATTTCTAAAGTCATTGAAAGAATATAAGGATTGGACAGTAGAAAGCATGTTTAAGGACTATCATGTTAAGGGTTCAGAGTTTGTTTCCTGCTCTTGTAGTGGTACCTACACTCTGTCCACCCTACTTCTCAGGGATGTAATGAGGGAAGTTAAAAGTAGGGGCTATTGGGATTTTTCTGAGTCTCTTTGAACACTAGTTTCACTCTTGGCATGAAATGAAGCCATGAAAACATCCAATGCGCTGGCTCTTCCTTTCTGTTCTGTAAAATAGGATGGCCATAAGTAAAGCACTGCCTATCCTTCAAAGAATGGGCTTCTGGTGTCTCCCCACGGTCCTCAGGCCATGAGTTGAAGAATTACCCTGTGATGGTTAACAGCGATTGTCAACTTCACAGATTCTAGAATCAACAGGAGACAAACCTCTTGCATGCCTGCAAAGAGCTTCTAGGTAAGATGAATTGAGACACACCCTAAGCGTAGGTGGCGTTTCTCAGTCTTGAGATCTCAGACTGAACAAACAGGATTCATTTCTCTCTTCTTGACCAGGGGCGCTGTGACCAGCTGCCTCATACTGTTACCACTATGCCTTCCACCCCCATGAGGGTTGTACCTTCAAACGGTGAACCAAAATAAACACTTCCATTCTTTTTTTTTTTTTTTTTTTTTTGGTTTTTCGAGACAGGGTTTCTCTGTTTAACAGCTCTGGCTGTCCTGGACTCGCTTTGTAGACCAGGCTGGCCTCGAACTCGCAAAGATCCGCCTGCCTCTGCCTCCCAAGTGCTGGGATTAAAGGCGTGCGCCACCACCGCCCGGCAACACTTCCATTCTTAAGTTGCGTTTGCTGGCTATTTTGTCACACCAATGGGAGTTGTAACCAATACAAGCCCTTCCAGAGAGTGGAAGGGAAAATTGATGTTCACGCTCCGTTTCCCTGAGAGGGGAATGGCCAGGAATGGAAGAGACCTCAGGTGGCGTTGAGCACAATGAGAACAGCCTCTCAGGAGACAGTTTCAGACAGCTTCAGTGAGACAGCTTGTTAAATGGGGGGAGCAAAGACTACTTAAACATTTGGGGAGTGGGTAGGGGCTTTCAGGGTCAGGACCAGGGTTCTGTGGTTGCCTCATTTGCATAAGGAGGAATTGTAGGTGTAGCTGGATATGACCTTATAAGGGTAGAGGAAGGGCTACTTGCACCAGGATGCTCAGACCCAGGAGCAAGGAGGAGTGCAGGGGGATCCTACTCATGCTGATCTCAGGATGAGATTTTTGGGGTTTGGACATGTGTTGACCCCACACTTGCTCCAGGTTAGCATCCCCTCCTCCCCCCTCCTCATTCCAGGGCTCCCCAGTCCTACAGAAGATGAAGTCACATTAGGAATAAGTATATGACAGGTCTCACAGATACATGCTTTTAGGGTTTTTGCTTATTTTTGATAGATTTATTTTACTTTATTTGTGTGTGTGGTGTGGAGTGTGTATGTATGTGTGTGTGCAGATAGCCACACAGGCCAGGAAAGGGTGTTGGATCCTCTAGAGCTGGAGTTATAGGTGTTTGTGAGCTGCCTCATATGGATGCTGGGAACCAAATCCTGGTCCTCTGCAAGAACAGCAAGAGCTCTTGACCACCTAGTCATCTCTCTACTCCATTTTTTTTCCTAAAATAAAGAGAGACACAAAATCCTATTACATAGCAGGGTGCTGCTATACGATTAATGTCTATTTTACCATTCTATGTTCATAAGAACATCGTCAAGATCTCCTTCTCCTTTAGTTTTCAATACAACGTGCTAAAAATCCAGACTGCAGGTGGGGGAGGGGCAGAATAAGAGTTTTTCACAGTTTGGTTGATTGCTGTATTGGGGTTATTCTTTTCTTTCTATTGGTTTGCTTGGCCATTGTTTTCCCTGTTCCCCAGAGACTAAGTCTCACGGCACAGAAAAAACAAACCCTGTGTACCATCTGCCCATACCAGGCTGATTCCTCCCCTGGGATTAGAAGTCCCAGGGAAACACCACCATTAATCCAGTTACCAAGGAGAGACCTTGGCCTTGGCTGGTCTCACACCAGCCTCACACTACCTCCTCACCTCTAATAGGCCCACGTGTCCACGGCCTGTTTGTAGTATGGCTTGCTTGGTGCATCAAGGCCATTCTAATCCCTGCCTGTCTGTCTCCTCCAGTCCTAACCAGACCACAGAGGCAGCCTAGAGAGCAGCAAACCTGATCCCATCATTCTCTGAATCCCAGCACCTCAGACCCTCAGTGACATCACTCCCCAGGTCCCTGCCCCAAATCATATTTAATCCAAATGCCACTCATAGCCAACACCTCACTCATAGCTATTCCTCACCTTTATCCATTTTCTTTCCATTTCCACGTCTTGTTCTAATTGCGAAGAACACTTCCTCCACCACAATCCTAGCTAATGTCTTTTAGCCTTTATCTTTATCTTTTTCTTTTTGAGACAAGGTCTCTTACACAGGCTGGCCTCAAACTGCCTATGTAGTTGAGGGTGGCCTTGAACCTCTGATCTTCCTGTCTTCATCTCCAAAGAGCTGAAATTATAGATGTTTAACGGCATTCAGAGTTTATGAGGTCCTAGGCATGCATGCTAAGAAATCACTCTACTAGCTGGACTATGCCCTGAGCTCTACTTTGCCTTTAAATATCTCACATTTAACAGCTCTAAACCTGGGCTTACCCCCAGAAGCCAAGAATAGTAGTACCTACCCCACAGGCTGTGGGAAGAAGTTGATCCACATGAAGATCTGTGCCCAGCAGTTCAAGAGACAGGGAGTAATCAGTACTATCTTTCCTGAGGGGCCTTGTTCTTGAACCACACTCCTCTCCATGGTTCTGTTCTGTGTTTATATAATATCCCCCTACTTTCCTTACCCCAGCCTTCAACAAACTGAATCCAAAATGATTTGTTAGAATGTGCATTCTTTGAGAATACATACCAGGACATGTCAATCTGTGTCTCTGAGCAGTGTAGGGCTCAGCAACCCCGAAGGGACCTGGTGAACTGCAGGTGAATGAACACATGCCCAGGCCAAGAAGCTCTTTTAGCACTGCATGAAAGTTCTTCCAGATAATTCATGGAAAGTCTTTCTCACTAGAGCTTTTGATGAAACATCCCTGAGATATCTGGGCTCCTGCCATACTTTTTACTAACTAAGGACAATCATGTCACCCCACTGGGTTAGTGACACGACAGGCAGAGTCATTTTCTCTCCTTCTTCACTTAAAAAGGGAGGAGGGGAAAGGAAAATAACTTAGTCATCGATGTCAATCCTGACAAATAAACAGCACTATTACACACTCCAGAGCTCAAGCTGGAGCACCTAATTAGGCACAGTTTCCATCAGCGTGGAGACTCACCTTAGGTTGTGAGTGGCTCATTTGCACTGCAGAAGAGATGGGGATGCTGATTTGTATGCAATCAGGGCCTCAAAGATGCTCAATTAAATAAGGGCATTAATATTTTTAAGGCTTATTCCAGGTGAAATGCCTTTTTTTTATTTCCTGAGAAGAGGCACAGGGAAGTTGCCTAGATGCATGTCTGAGTACCAGTGGCATACTTATTAAGATTTTATTTGTTTTCTGAATACAAAAGTAATATACTCTCACTGTGAATACCTCGGAAAATATAGACAGCAAAGAAAGGGACAACCATCAGCAATAAACCTAAGACATCTAATCTGTCCTCCACTGGACTCGATTACAGCTACACACAATAACTCACAACTGATCTTGCCCTGTGTTTTACTTTGAATGCTAAGTTCATGCTATGATTCGCCAATGGGTGCCTCCTGCCATGTCCTCACCATCAAACTCAGACTGGATGTCAAAGAGACAGACCCATAGACCTTTAATGCTTTCAAAACCTCAATAGACACATATGTCCGTATGTACATACATACATACATAAACATACATACACACATACATACACACATACATACACACATACATACACACACACATACACACACA
>CAJQZJ010032188.1:5775416-5884316 GCA_907164525.1 Lophiomys imhausi | reverse complement strand
ACATACACACATACACACACATACGTACACACACATACATACATACACACATACATATATACACACATACATACACACATACATACATACACACATACATACATATACACACATACATACATACACACATCATACATACATACATACATTCACACATACATATATACACACATACATACATACACACATACGCACACACACATGCACAACCCACTTCCTTTGTCTCCTCACAAAACTGTTGTGTAGTTCTCCATCAAGCTTTCTCACATGAATAAATGCTACCGTCATCCACTCTGCTGCTTAAAACCCAAATTAGAGGCCACCGCTATATCCTCCACTCACATTTAATCCATCAGCAAGCCTTAGCTAGCCTTCCCCAAATAATTCCAGGGCATTAATATTTCCAATGTCATTTCCCAAAATGCAGGAAGCCAGTATTTCTTGCTTAGGATTTTTCTTTTTAAAGACCATTTCTGTCCCCTGGTTTTTACTTTCTCTACTCTTTCCAGACAGAGTAGTACCTTGTTAGTTTTTAGGCCTGACACATGAAAGATTGTTTAAAAAAAAAAAAGTGAATAAAAAGCCCAGGGCTTTTGTCCATGCAGGTACCTCTCTCTGTCCAGTTGTTTGCTGCACCTGTCATGTCTGGAGTGTGGTGGCGCACACTTTTAATCCCAGCACTCAGGAGGCAGAGGCAGGTGGATCTCTGAGAGTTCAAGGCCAGCCTGGTCTACAGAGTGAGTTCAGAACAGTTAGTACTGTTATACAGAGAAACCCTGTCTCAAAAAAATAAAATAAAATAACAACAGAATCATCAGTAGCTGCCTGTACCCGACTAGAACAAACTTGGGTCTTTTGATTGGTTTACAGTTCTTTCTCTTACTGACTGAAGTTGTAATTACATCTTTGATCATTTCATATTTATATCATAGTATGAATTTCCAATCTATGGTGCAAATGAATAAAAATACCACTTCCAACACATTTTTTCTCATAACTTAACCTAGTAGTTGTCCAGAGCCTCTATGTCTTTTAATGATGAAAAACTCAAATACACATGATTCTAACATTCTTTTTACTCTTAATTGTGTATGCATGTGTGTGTGTGTTTGTATGTGAGTGTGGACACATGTGCACCACAGTACATATGTGAAGTTCTAAGTACGTCTTTTAGAGGCTGGTTTACTCCATTCACTACAGGATTCAGAAATCAAGTTCAGTCCATTAGGCTTACATAGCAAACACTTTTACCTGCCAAGCCATCTCACTAGACCAAATCTACAAATTTCTAGATAAATCAGTTATTTGGAGTTTTCTCTGTCATCTTAAGTTTAAACTCAGTAATTTTGGGTTTCCTAGCCCCTTTCTTCTCCTTGGAAGACTTATTCAAATTTATAGAGGTAGTGGGCCTCAGCATAACCTGATGAATTTAGGCCGGGATGGAAAATATAGATGAGACCTGTTTCCACACTGTTATCTGCTCTAGGGGCTTTTCAATTAGCACCACTTCTATAAACTAATATGGCCTCTGGTCTACCATCAAACCCAATTGCTCCAAATAGCCCTTGTTCTATCCTCTTGGTCCCTCTTGGCATCACAGGAAACTTCCAGACTCTCCCAGTATGGCCTGCTACTCTGGGCTTTATGAACTTTGCCTCTGGTCCTCTGTGCTTCAGCACTCGGTGCTCCTGCCTCGCCTCAATATCTTTGAGAGTTTAGCACCGGCCCTTTCTTTAGGCTTCCTATGTTCTGTTGTGTTCTTAAGTGTTCTTTTATCTCCCAGATGGAGGAGAGCTACCTGTTGGCACTGGCGCAGGGAGGGGAGAAGAAGGGAAGCATGCTGCTCAACTTCCTCCTCCTGCAGACGGACAGATGCTGCCCAGCTGCAGGGAAGGGGACAGACAGCAGATCATCTTCAGCTGCCAGTCTTTCCAGAATCCGGAAGCCATAGTTCCCAAGGTTGTGCCCTCCACAGGGCAATTTAAATACAGAGACTCAGTAGGATGGGGTATGGAAGTCCAGTCATTCAGCCCAGGACAGAACAATTCTGGTGAGTCACAGTTAATGCAGAGTCCCTTCTCCCAGGGCTCAGTCAGGCTCCAATCACAGTTTGACCTCTCTCCTTGCCCAGTCCTGCTTCCTGTTTGGGGCATTAACTGCTAGTTAGCATTTTACACTCCAACATCACCTCAGAATGGATTAGGAGAAACCCCAGCCTACAATATCTGAAAACATAAACCATACTCTGGGCCACTCCACAGAAATACAACTCTCTTGCTTTCCTTCCCTTTAGCTGGACCCGAGCCCAGGCCTTGGAAACCTCAGGCTCCATAGAAGTAGACCATTGGCTTTCTAAAGCGTCACTCACTGTCTCCTAATCTTTGGACACACACACAAAAGAAGCAAAGCTTTTGAAAGAAACTTTTTATCCCAAACCTGTATTCCTTCACCTGGTCTTTCAAAGGGTGCTTTTGAGACTCAAGGTTGAGGATAAACGCTTTTATTCTCCTGTGTTTGTCTGTGGCCTTCTGTCACGAGGCAATGAGCCTGAAACACTCTGAGTGTTGCCTGAAATAAGTGGAGGGTTCTTGTGGTGCGTGAGTGTGGAGGTATGTGTGTGAGAGGAACGAGGAAAATGTTTGTATTATCTCAAAGTCTCTCCCCCCATCGCCTCCCCCTTTTTTTTTCTTTAAAAGCACCATCTCCTGTAGCCCTAGCTGGGCTCAAGCTTGCGATAACAGAGGATGATGTTGAACTTCTGACCCTCCTGACTCTGCTCAACTAGTGCTGGGGTTGGAAGCATTTGCCACCACCCCTTAATTATACAACCCAGAGCTGCACAAGACTTTGCACATGCTAGGCAAAGGTCTGACCTCTCAACTACATCCCCAGCACTTTACCCCAGTTTTACCTCAGCTTTCTTACAAAATACCTGTAATAGTCAAAACGCCAATAAAAATAATTATAATTTACATCTGTTCTGATCTTGAAACCCATACACATAAGGCAAAAGTATAATAACGAGGGGGAAAACTCTAAAGCCTTACTTGCCAGCACCTGAAAGCTAAAGGACATTCTATGAAGAACTTAGAAATGAATACTCTCCTGGGAGAGATATGCAGATTCGCCTGAATGAGATAGAGATTAGCACTCTGAAAAGTAAATTAGTGTGTAAATCCCACCAAGCAGAAAGCTGAGGCAGGAGGATTTCGAGGTCAGAGTCTGCCTGAGTTACAGAGTAAGGTGGGCACCAGAAACTTAGTGAGATGTTCCGCCACTCTCCAGCCCTACACACTAAAAAGATAAGCAAAAAAATGTTAAAAAAGAGGAATGGGGGAGTGACTCAGGAGTTGACCACCTGTTTAGCGTGTGTGATAGCTTAGTTTTAATCACAAGCACTGGAGAAGCTGGGAAGATACGGTTTTGTTGCATATCAGTGAATACATTATTCGACTAGATAGTAGAAATAGAAATAAAAGATACTAGGCAATATCAAGAAAAGAGTCTGAATAGCTGATGGGAAGAGTTCTACTGGACACTTCTTCCCTGTTGTGTAAGTCACTGTACAAATACCTGGTACTGCTACAGTGCTGGCTTTTAACGAACCACACTTTGTTAGCCCTTTCCAGTGACGGTTAGCTTTAATGACCAAACAAGACACAACCTACAATCACCTGGGAAGAGAATTTCAAGGGGTGATTTTCTTCTTTGGGTTGGCTTGTGGCATGTCTGGGGACAGGGATTATCTTAGTAAGTTAATGGTGGGAAGATCAACCCAGTGTGGGTGGTACCATTCCCTAGGCATGTAGTCCTGACTACAAGTGTAGAAAGGCTGAGTTGAGTACCAGCAAGCAAGTAGGTAGCATACATGCTTTCATTTCCCTCTGCTACTGACTGTGGATGTGATGTTACTGGCTGTTTGAATTTTCTGCTTTGACTTTCCATAACGGTGAACTGGAATTGTAAACTGAAATAAACCCCTTGCCCCCAGGTTGCTTTCTGTCAGGGTATGTTATCACAACAAGAGAAATGAAACTAGGGCATTTCCCTTGAGTCTAGACTGGTCCTGAGCTACGCTCTCAGTACCAGACTGTACAAGAAATGATATCAAGTCATCGTGGGCATCAAACCTAGACTTAATGACTTCCATTTCTATACACTAAGAAGCCCTACTAGGCCTCTAGGTTAGGAATCTGGATGTAGTGTTGGAGAGTCTTTGTAGAAAGGCACATGGAAAGAGAAGCCCTGAGATGGTTCCAGCATTCCCACGGACCTCAGCCCTCAGTGACAAGCCAATTCTACAAGCCTCATGAGCAGTCACTACAAGACCTGGAAAAGAACTGTCCAGCCAAGACCACCAGTTTTGGAAACTTGTGAGATACAATGCAACATTTTTCCTTTTAAGATAATGGATTTTGGGCTGGAGAGATGGCTCAGCCGTTAAAGGCTAGGCTCACAACCAAAAATATAAGATAATGGATTTTTAAAAATTATTTATAATGCTTTAGATGACCAAAAAAAAAAAAAAGGTTGTAGTTTACAGACTTCAGGCCCTCGGGACAGGCCCTCACAATTAGGAGATGAATTCACCACTGATAGCTCAGTGTATTCCACTAAACATGCACTTCACCTTATGCCTTCTGTGCTAATTACAGGCTCACCTAATCAGCTTCCAGCCCTTCCACAAGCCCCCAGTTCCTGCCTTGCCACGTAATGCTGACTTGAGACACAGAAGGCACTAGTTAAAAAGAGAGAGAGAAACTCTGAGTTAAAATTTACTATTGTATTTTAGAAGGTATAACTTACAGAAAAATGCACAGATCTTATAGTTAGATAGATTCTGATAAAAGGAGTGACCTTTGCAAACTACAACCATAACAAAAGTATCAAAGATCTTCATAAGCCAGAAGATTCTCTCTCTCTCTCTCTCTCTCTCTCTCTCTCTCTCTCTCTGTGTGTGTGTGTGTGTGTGTGTGTGTGCTCTTTTACATCTGACTTCATTCTCTTACCCTTCTGTCTGTAGAATTTGTTGCTATATAAATTGGTCATCATTTCTTCCCTTGGCTGACTACTGTTCCATAGAAGGGATATACCATTCCTTGGCCAGTGATTTTTTTTCCAATTATTTTCACTTGGGGGCTATTAAGAAGATAAACAAGGACGGGCGTGGTGGCACACGCCTTTAATACCAGAACTTGAGAGACAAAGGCAGGCAGATCTCTGTGAGTTCAAGGCCAGCCTGGTCTACAGTCTACAGAGTGATTTCAAGGACAGCCAGGGCTGTTACACAGAGAAACCCTATCTTGAAAAACATAATAATAATAATAATAATAATAATAATAATAATAATAATAAGAAGAAGAAGAAGAAAAACAAATATAGCTAACAAGGATATGAGTGCACATTCAATAACTCTAGTTATCATAGAAATTTAAACTTCTAATAGCATAACATTTCACATTCACTAGAGTAGTTAAAATTAATACAACTGACAAGACCCAATGGATATTGTCCTGGCTAGCTTTATTTCAGCCTGACTTTCCTCCCCATCTTGCTTTTTTGGTCATGGTATTTCATCATAGCAATAGTAACTCTACTAAGACAAGTTGGTACCAGGATAGTGGGGTATTGCTGTGACAGACCTGATCATGTTTGAGAAAGATTTCTTTTAAAGATTTATTGATTTGTTATGTATACAGTGTTCTGTCTGCATGTATTCCTGCAGGTCAGAAGAGGGCACTAGGTCTCATTATAGGTGGTTGTGAGCCACTATGTGGTTGCTGGGAATTGAACTCAGGACCTCTGGAAGAACAGTCAGTGTTCTTAAACTCTGAGCCATCTCTCCAGCCCTTGGGAAGGATTTTGAAACGTGGATTTAGAAAACCTATTGAATGTTGAGAGCTCAGTGGGATTATTCTGTAGGAGCTTGGAAGATAAGAATGTTGAGAACAGTGCAGAAGTGATGCTAGGCTTGTGAAGTTTCAGAGGGACGCAAAGACTGTGGCTTTTTGTGTGAAGATTTGTGATTCTGGTTAGCTGGTGCTGAAAAATCAGCTGTGTTTAACAAGATACCAGAACTACATAAGTGAAAACTTTGCTTTGCTGGGATGCTTGATGTTAGTCAGCTGTACCTAAGAAATTAGTGGTCAGTAAGAAGAGACCCGCATCGTTGAGGTGAAATCTTTTGGGAAGTGTTTCCTGAGAGTGAGCACACAGAATATGTGTTTCAGAGAAGGACAAGGTTGTACCTTGTGCTGGTAGCCAAACTTGGTAGTGTAAGCGTCACCCAGGTGGTACTGGTTTTGAGTCATGAAGGGGTAATGGACAGAAGCTGAGGCTGGGCAATGGGAGAGGCCAGGAGAGGCCACTGGTGAAGGTGCAGCCTCAGTCCTGAAGGGCTCATGCAGAGAAGCTGAGGCTTGGCACCATAAAGACAGCCTAAAGAGGCTATTGGTGAATGTGCAGTCAGGTTGCAGCAGAAGACTCCAGCCAGTTTGGAGATGCCAGTTCCATGAACACCAAGAACAGAAGCAGTAGTGGAGTGGAGCCAGCAGACCCTAGAAGTCAAGCTGAGTGTACAGCAGAAGGTGGAGCTGGAGGAGTAATCCACATCCCTTGGAGGAGTCCAGAAGACGGTGAGTGACATTTGACATTGGGTTATTTGCACTTTTGAAGTTTGGTTTTGATTTGATTTGATTGTGATTGTGTAGCTGGCATTTGCCATTTTGTGGGTTCCTTTTCTCTCATCCACCCTTCTCCACCCTTATTAAGCCCCTAACACTAGCTAGGAGAGAGAAAAAAGGATAGAGAGGAAAGGAGGCAAAGTTATACTTAGAATACTTCCTGCTCATTAGGGGTGTCAAGTTCCTTGGGGCAAGTTTGATCTTTGTGTCCGTCAAGATACTTAATTTCTTCTTGTCATTTCTTTGTGCATGACCACTTGACAAACCACAACCAACAGCAATCAGCAACACCAGCAGCTGCTGCCACCTCTCTCGGGTTTCTCACAATTTTCTACCTTCTCGAGAGTCCCCAGAATTCCAAATGTCAAATCCTTGCAGGAACTATCTGCAGCTGGCAAAACCACACCACTGCTAAAGCATGACCAAAAATCAGTCAGCTGCTGTGGACAATCTGAAGCAGCTCCATATCCACACCTGGGATTAAAGCATAACATTTCTGTGTTGCTTTTCGTTTTTGTTTTTTTAATGTATCTGCGTGAGGGTGTTAGATCTCCTGGAACAGGAGTTATAGGCCGCTGTGAGCTGCCATGTTGGTGCTGGGAGTTGAACCCGGGTCCTCTGGAAGAGCAGCCAGTGCTCTTAACCGCTGAGACATCTCTCCAGCCCCCATTTCTGTGTTTTTAAAGAAACCAAAAAAAAAAAAAAAAATCACTATATGCCTGTGCATTATTTCTCCTCTCTTGAAGTAAGTATGTATTTAGCTTTTTTTTTTTTTTTTAATTTACAGGAGCCCTCAATTGAGAGACTAAAATTTGAAGAGATTTTAAGTTGTAGAAGAGACTTTAGGTTGTTTTGTTTTATTTTGTTTTGTTTTGTTTTTCTGAGACAGGGTTTCTCTGTGTAACAGCCTTGGCTGTCCTGGAACTCACTCTGCAGACCAGGCTGGCCTTGAACTAATAGAGATCCTCCTGCCTCTGCCTCCCGAGTACTGGGATTAAAGGCGTGGCCACTATGCCAGGCAAGACTTTAGATTTTTTTTAAAGAGACTGAATTTTAAAATGTTTGAAATTGTAAAGACTGTGGGACTTTTGAAGTTTGTAGAATGTTTTATATTGTGATGTTGATGTTAATGTATGATCCTGGGGATGAACAAGAAAGGAAAAGTGTGGCTTAACAGTGATATGTTTTCATGGCAAGTTCACAAGGGGACAATTGTCCTGACTAGTTTTATTTCAACTTGACACAAGCTAGAGTTATCTGAAATGAGGAAACCTCCATTGAGAAAATGACTCCATAAGATCTAACTATAAGGCATTTTCTTTTTTTTTTTAAGATTTATTTTATTTATTTTATGCATATGTGTGCTCTATCTGCATGTACACCTGCATTCCAGAAGAGGGCACCAGATCACATTGTGGATGGTTGGGAGCCACCATGTGGTTGCTGGGAATTGAACTCAGGACCTTTGGAAGAGCACTAGGCAGTGCTCTTAACCGCTGAGCCATCTCTCCAGCCCCCGGCATTTTCTTAATCAGTGATAAATAAGAGAGGGTCCATCCATTGTGGGTGGGGTCATGCTGGATATCTGATGTGTGAACCCACAGGTTGAAAACCATTGTACAAAGAGTCATCCATGGCCACAAATTCTATTTCTTCATTTCACTCAACACAACTTTTTACTCTTTCTTCTATCACTCCTCTGTAACAGCTGACTTTCTATAGGCAAAAACTCTGGCTCACCTAGAACTTTCCTAATTTATTTCTTTATCACACCTGACCTTTTGAAATCTTTTTCTTTTTTTCTTTTTCATGTTTTTCCAAGACAGAGTTTCATTTTGTAGCCGTGGCTGTCCTGGAACTCACTCTGTAAACCAGGCTGGCCTTGAACTCAGAGAGATCCTTCTGCCTCCTCCTCCTCAGTACTGGGATTAAAAGTGTGCACAACCACCACCACCACCATGACCACCAACTGGAATCTCTTCTTTTAAACCCTTTGTCTTTGATGTTCCTCATATTGGCCTTTCTCTGACTCACTCAGCTCTTTTATCTGCCTTTTAAACCTGGTCTCTTCCATGACACCATTTTCTATATGTTCCTCTTGTTCTCACTTTTCTGAAAGAACTTTACCACACCCAGATGGTGATGTCGGGGGTGAGGTTTTGCTACCAGACAGTACAATGGAGGGTCCATTCAACAGAGAAAGCCTGAGATGATGTTCATTGGCTTAAAACAGCTGTTCCTCTCTCGTATCTATTTCTCAATTCTATATCCAGAAACCTGATTTTCTGTCAACACAAGAGAGCAGATTTGTTCGTTTTAATGTGAACTTACATGATATTTTTAAATAGCACATAAGTAGGTATTAAGAAGTTGAGTTACATGTTTTGTCTTAGGTAAACCATTAAGAGTAGAATGTCTGGGTCATTGACTAAGTCTGATTAACTTTATAAAAAATTGCTAAGCAGTTTCCAAGTAATTGAGTCACACTTTTCACCATCAAGGTATGAGAATTCTAGTTCCATCTCTGTCTTATTTAGAGTTGCTATTGCTGTGATGGAACACTGTGGCCAAAATCAAGATGGGGAGGAAGGGTTTAGTTAGCTTACACTTCCTTAGCAATGTTAATCATCAAAGGAAATGAGGACAGGAGCTCAAGCAGGGCAGGAACCTTGAGGCGGGAGCTGATGTGCTGGCCATGCAGAGGTGCTGCTTATTGGCTGGCTCCCCATAGCTTGTTCAGCCCGCTTTTATAGAATCCAGAATCACCAGCCCAAGCATGACCCCACCCACAATGGATGGACCCTCTCTTATTTATCACTGATTAAGAAAATGCCTTGTAGTTAGATCTTATGGACTCATTTTCTCAATGGAGGTTTCCTCATTTCAGTAACTCTAGCTTGTGTCGAGTTGAAATAAAACTAGTCAGGACAATTGTCCCCTTGTGAACTTGCCATGAAAACATATCACTGTTAAGCCACACTTTTCCTTTCTTGTTCATCCCCAGGATCACACATTAACATCAACATCACAATATAAAACATTCTACAAACTTCAAAAGTCCCACAGTCTTTACAATTTCAAACATTTTAAAATTCAGTCTCTTTAAAAAAAATCTAGGGCTGGAGAGATGGCTCAGAGGTTAAGAGCACTGTCTGCTCTTCCAAAGGTCCTGAGTTCAATTCCCAGCAACCACATGGTGGCTCACAGCCATCCACAATGTGATCTGATGCCCTCTTCTGGCCTGTAGGTATACCTGCAGACAGAACATTGTATACATAATAAATAAAACCTTTAAAAAAAAAAAATCTAAAGTCTTGCCTGGCATAGTGGCCACGCCTTTAATCCCAGTACTCGGGAGGCAGAGGCAGGAGGATCTCTATTAGTTCAAGGCCAGCCTGGTCTGCAGAGTGAGTTCCAGGACAGCCAGGGCTACACAGAGAAAACCTGTCTCAAAAAACTAAACAAAACAAAATAAAACAAAACAACCTAAAGTCTCTTCTACAACTTAAAATCTCTTCAAATTTTAGTCTCTCAATTGAGGGCGCCTGTAAATTAAAAAAAAAAGTTAAATACATATTTACAAATTACTGTAATTTGTAGTTTTGCTGTCTTGAATTGTAATGTAAAAAGTTAAATACATATTTACATTACAGTTCATAACAGCAAAATTACAGTTATGAAGTAGCAATGAAGTGATTTTCTGGTTAGGGTCACCACAACATGAGGAGCTGTATTAAAGTGTCACAGCATTAGGAAGGTTGAGAACTGCTGCTTTAGAGGTATTACAGACAGTAACAAAGGAAGGGGGTCATACAGTGTCCTGCTTCCTCCCTCAGGGTGTCCAGACACAGCTGCATACCAGACTGGTAGACATGAAACTGAACCAGGAATGGGTGGGGCAGCAGGGTACTGGGTACTGGTCTGGTACTTAGTGCTGGGTGTGGGGGCGGGAAGGGTGGGGTGGAGGATGTCAGGGGTGGTGGAGTCATTCTTTGAGGGTTTCAGTGTTACACTTCCTATAAATGATGTTCAATGAAACAGCTCTCATAGATGATATTTAGTGGAACAGCTTATCTTAATTGGCGGTAACAAGGGAACCTTGTTGAAAAAAAAAACAAAAAAAAAACTTTAGAGTGTGAGAAGGGGTTTTCAGGGTGAGTGTACTGGCTGGGGCTGAGGTTCTTGGAATGCTTCATTTACATGAAGAGGAATTCCAGGTGCTTGCCAGACAGGTTCTTAATCAGGAGAGAGGAAGTTGAACCTGTAATTGGGCTGCAGACTATGTGACTACCTCAGATTTGGCAGAGGTGGGGGTCGTGCACCAGGGCATGCAGGCCCAGAACAAGGTGAGAGCTGTCCTTACTCCTGCCTGTTCCAAGATGAGATTTTTCAGGGTTTGGGTACATTTCAATCTCACTCTTGCCCCAGGCTGGCTACCCCAGTCACACGTACCCACAGAAGGGATTTTCTTTTTGTGTTGTTGGCCGGTGAACCCAGGGCCTTGTGCATGCTGGGCAGGCACTCAACCACTGAGGTTCCTACCCAGTGAAAAAGGTTTTTATCTGAGGAATTTGATCATGTTTCTAGTTTGAGGTAAAGGAAATAGAAAGGCTGCAGAGGCTGTTGATAAACAGGAAGGAGTCTGATTGATCAAGAATTAAGAAGGAGGAGACACCATCTTGAATATACTAAAGGTAAGTTTTAGGTGATCTAAAAAGACTATCTGTGGCAGAAAGAAAGGCTGTCTCTTGCTCTGAGAAAAGGCAATCTGAACAATCAGGATGCTAATGGCAGAGCTGGAGAAAGCTGAGTGGTGGCCATCCTTTTCAATGTGACCTGGGATACAATGGCACCAGTGATGAGCAAGACCTGATAGTGGTGACTGGCCTAGGGGGAGAGTGAAGTTTTGGTGCAAAGAGAGGAGCAAGAGAAAGAATCAGTATGATGTGACCATCTCAATGGGTGAGTCAGGGGCCCTGCAGTGGTGGAGCCATAGATTTGAGACAGAGCTGGTCAGGAGCACTGCTGTGCACTTTGATTTGGGGGTAACCTGGTGCGGCAGCAGAAGAGAAGGAAAGAGAAGAGTCTACATATATGTGAGTCTCTTGGGTTGCAGGAGTTGAGCGGAATAGGCATGCTATCAAGCTAGATTAGGAAGGCAGCAAGAAATGGGGTGGAATTTAATCAGAATGAAAATGTATGTGGGATCAGAACCATAGGATAAAGGTAAAGAGAAGGCTTAGCAGGAGCAGAAAAATAGGCACTTGTTTAGTAAGAAGTGGAGAAGGTCAAGAGCTTCATTTGTGTCTGATCCTGACAAGGGCACTTTGGTGGCTTCTTGATTCTGCTTTCATGCTTTTCATCTTCTGCCCCTGCAGGGGCTACCGAGCTTGTACACCTGTCTTGGGTCATATTCATTACAAAGCCATAGAGGATAACAGAAGATTTATATGAAATTATATTTATATTTAAAAAAAAGACTACTCCAGGAAGAACAATCCTTGCAAATTTCACCAAGTCAAAGAGATACATTTGCTATCAAAGAGATATGATTTGTTGAAGTGGATATTGGATGAGATATGATAACCTATGAGATATAATCATTATGAATAGGTCATAGGAGATGTCTTGCTGGATTTCACCCAATCATGTGATAGCCCTGTTGGAGCCTCATTGTGAATTCCTAGTTATGTGGGCCTGGGCCAGGTAACTTAGCTTTCCATAGTCTGTTTCATTGTGGAAATGACTTTCATTTCAAGGTTGCAATATGGGCAGAGGGAGATAATAAATAGACAGTGATGTAGAGGTTGTTGGTGCATCCAACCAGCATAGCTTTCTTTGAGGCTTTGCATGTTTTGAAGAAGAGAGTTGATTAATAGGATCTGAGTAAGCTCATATATATAAATAAATAAATAAAGTTCCCCAGCTCCTATCCACGGCCAGTAAAGAACAATGGAAGGTGGTCAAATCCATGAGGGATGAAAAGTGGTACCTATGTCAGAGGTAGCTCCTTTTTATGATTCCTAAGCTTTGCCAGCCTCCAAATCTCACAGAAGGCTTGTTAAAAAACAGTTGGGTGTGCTCTCCTCCCAGGATGCCTGATTCAATATATTCAGGGTAGATCCAAACTTTTCCTTTTTAAGCAAGCACCCAGGTACTGCTGCTGCTGCTTATCCTGGGGACCTCATCTTGACAAGTACCAATCTAAAATAACTACAGATGCAACAAGGAAGTTGCTCCTTATGTGACCCCCTTTCAAAGCAGAGCCAGCACCTGTTCCCCAACAGTGGAGGAAGACATTTTTCACCACACAGATGGGTAAAGGCTCTCTCTCCTTTTCCAGTCAGTGATCAGTAGTGAGAGTCTCTGGTTCAGTGTGCTTAGTCTCTGGACCCAGGCTGGCAAGTTATCCAAGGCAGAAGATTGAGGCTCATACATACCTCATTGAGTGGGTGTGGTCAATAATTGAGTGAGCCGTTTCTCAAATCGTGGTGAGAATGAAGCTAATGTCAGGTTGCACCATACAGGGGCAGACAGTAATGGTACTGCCTGTTTGGACTACGTTCGGGAGAGTTCCAAGAAAGAGAAACTAGGGAATCAGCTCTCCCGAGTCATAATGCTGAAGAGGAGGTAAATGTTATTCCCTGGTTTCTCCATCTTCTCATGCCGAGATGCCACATTTGTCAAGTTGGATCCAAGGAACATAAATGCAGTTGAGGATGCTAGGGACTTACTTTTCCAGCAATTAGAGAGATGATGGAGATTTGGTTCATGATTGTACAAATTCCAGACTCCAACAGATGTTAAGAGACAGGAATGAGTGAGTATGCAAGAATCTATCTTCCAATGATATGGGAAACTCCATTTGAGTTTCTTCTAAACACATTCCTTGCTGATTTTGAAAGAGTCTTATGCAGTCCAAACCTGTTTTGAACCCATTGCTTAGTTGAGTACTGGTCTGGCACTTCTAATCTTCTTGCCTCTATCCTTCAGTACTGGAGTTACAGTCACAACACCCAGTTTTATGTGGTGCTGTGGATCAAACCCAGGGCATTGTACACAGTAGGCAAGCACTCCACCCACTGAGGTGCATTTCCAGCCCTCTGGTAGGTGTCCAAAAGTATTTGGGACAAAAATCCAATGGTCAGCACAAGGCCTATGATCAGTGTTAAGTAGTTCTCATGGAGGGCTACATTTTAAGATCCTAAGATGAGGGCTGGAGCCAGGTTAGAGGTCGAGTTCCTGGCGACAGTGACCCTACACCTAGTGCTACAGGCATTTAGTTTTATTTTGTTGTTGTTAACTTTTGGTGGAGCTAAAAACATCACTCAATCCACAGTCAATTCAAAATAAGCCCTGAAATCTAAAAAATTCTGAGCCATGTTTTCTTTTTCTGCACATACACTCTCTAGACCTTTTTTTCTTCAGCATCTCCCCCACTCCTTTCTCATCATTCTTGGGCAATTCTTTTGCCTATTTGAGACTTATAACTCCTTGAGCTTTAAATCAGGAAACAATTTCCACAAAAAAGTTGGAAGGAATAAAACAAGACAAATCCATGGAAGTATTAAAACCATGCATTATAAAAACAAAAAAAAATCACGTTACTATTTTATACAAATCTAGAGGGTCACACCATGGCCTCTCTAAAACTGAGGTTATGCTTTGGCCTTCCTCAAAGCTAATGAGCCATCTCCTCTCGGGTCCCAGAGTACCCCTACTTTAGGGTACTTCCATAGCGAATTTCAGTTTCTCAAGGTCAGAAGCTGATTATTTCTCCTCTAGCATCTATTGGGACATAGTCAGTTCACAGACATTGACAACTAGATAGAAAAATAAAATAATTTGGCTTGGTAAGGTGCTGCATGCCTCTGATCCCAACATTCAGGAGTCAGGAGAGGTGGAATCATGGGTTCAAGGCCAACCTAAGCTCTATTGCTAGGTGATGACAGCTGAAAATAAATGGCAATGTCTCCAAATAAAAAGGCAAAACCTTAATAGACGAGGGTGAATCCCATCAGCATACCAGGAAGTTTGCAGCTCAGCTGCAACTCCACTTCCTGCTTTTGCCACACTTTCTGCATCTGCAGCAAAAGCCCTGACGGACAAGGGAACCGTCAGATGACCAAACTTCTGGCAGGGATGTCCAAGTCCTACTGATGCAAGTGAGGGTCACAGAGGAGGGGATGCATCTTAATTGGTGGCATGAAAAACATCTCCCAGATGCTGAGTTGGGTTGTAAGTACCATCTGTCCTGCCACAGAGGATTAAAGGGAGGAACACCTTTGTGGGAATCTAGGGACTGTGCAGGCATCAAGATGAGCTGTTGGTATTAACTTGCACTCCACATGACTAAATGCATTCCAGAGAATCTGCGCAGGGCTTCCAGTTTGAACTCAAGTGGCTGTTTGAGGTACAGATCTCTCATTCCCATGTGTTTGGTTACATTCATTAGAGAGAATTCTGGAAAGGGTGAGAATTAAACATCTTGGAGATTGTCCTGAAAGGTTTTAAGGCAATACACTCTACTCTCTGATGTTTGAAGGAATAAAATATTTCATTCTGACCTTGGGTTCTTTGATATATTCTTGTTCATTTGTTTATTCTATCCACAATGTCTGGGTCCTTATCCCAGGCACAAAGGATACAAAGGGAGATGTGATATTATTTCTGAAATCTGGAAATTTACTGTCTTGGGTAGAGAAGTAAGAAGTGAGGCCTGCAAAACAAAATACAATAGAATTTGGTGAACAGCAGAAGAGAGGTTCAGAAGTGTCTGGGTCTGCCGGGGAGAGAGAAATAAAAAATTCTGAGCGATGTTTTGTGGTGTCTAAGTCTGGGCATCCAGGCCTTGTCCCACTCTTGAGATGGACCCCCAGCCCCGACATTATGCTTCTTCAAGGAAAAGTCTCATGGTTAGGACTTAAGCAACTGAGTCAGACTGTCTTTCTGTCCTCAGTGACAAATGGAAAAGACAGGACATGGCCGGAAAGATGATCACAGGAGGGTCTTTCCATGAAAGCATCTGTTAGGGTGCTAGAAGAAACAGGACTGGTGTCCGCGCTGATGCCATAACATGGACCCCTAATCTTGACCCCAAAGGTCCATCAAAAAGGTTTGGGAAGTAGACATTTCCTGTGTTCTCATAAGAGGCAATAATGGAACTAAGAGGGGGACAGCAAAATCATCAGTACACAAGATATAGGTGTACCCCATCAGAATGGCTAAGGTCAAAAACTCAAGTGACAGCACATGCTGGTGAGGATGTGGAGCAAGGGGAACCCTCCTCCATTGCTGGTGGGAGGGCAAATTTGTACAATCATTTTGGAAATCAATCTGGTGATATCTCAGAAAACTGGGAATAGTTCTACCTCAAGACCCAGCCATACTATTATTGGGCATATATCCAAAAGATTCTTCACCAAACCACAAGAACATTGGTTCAACAATGTTCATAGCAGCTTTATTCCTAATAGCTAGGAACTGGGAACAACCCAGATGCCCTTCAACTGAAGAATGGAAAAAAAAAAAAAACCTGGTACATTTACAGAATGATTCCTACATGGATTTAAAAAACAAAACAAAACAAAACTGTGGTACATTTACACAATTATTCCTACATGGATTAAAAAAAAAAAACTGTGGTACATTTACACAAAGATACTACTCAGCTATCAGAAACAAGGAAATCATGCAATTTGAAACCAAATGGATGGAATTAGAAAAGCTCATCCTGAGTGAGCTAACCCAGACTCAGAAAAATGCACATGGCTTACATTCACTTATAACTGGATGTTAGCCATATAGTACAGGATAACTATCCTACAACCAACAGACCAAAAGCAATAGGAACCTAGCATAACTATCCTACAAGAAATTCCACCCAGCAGCAGATCAAAACAGAAGCTAAAACACACAGTCAAGCATCAGATGGAGCTCTGGGAGTCCTATATAAGAGAAAGAGGCGTTATAGAGAGACTCAGAGGATCAAAATCAACACATGAAGATCAACAGAACCAACCAAGCTAGGTCCCTAGAGGCTTAACAGAAACTGGAACACTAACCAAAAACAGAAAGAAACTTAGACTAGACCTAGACCCCTTATAAAAATGTGAAAGTCGGGCGGTGGTGGCTCACGCCTTTAATAAAAATGTGAAAGTTAGGCAACTTGGTCTTCATACAGATCCCCTAGCAAGTGTGTGTGTGGGGGTCTCAGCCATGGACTTTGGTACCTGTTAGTGGGACACTTTACCCAAGCTGAGCTGTCATGTCAGGCCCCTAAGAGGAAGCTCTTAGCCCTTATGTGACTGATGAACTGAGGGGGCTGATATGTGGGGGCTCCCCACACTGGAGAAGGATAGGTGGGAGGGGGGAGGCTGTGATTGAGATGTGACTTGAATTAATAAATAAATTATAATTAAAAAAAGAGAAATGGGTGTATATATAGAAAGGCATGTGGACATTGTGTGTATATATTCATGCTTGTGAGGGGAAGGAGGGAGGAGAGAGAGAATTCTCACATGAAATTATAAGCTAAATGATCTCTAGAAATTTTAGTGCTTTGACAAATATAAAATCTTTTAAAAATATTTACTTTTGTAAAATTAATTTTAATATAAAACAATAGTTTCTTTATAACATTTAATAGATATATACATTATTATACATTGCTCATAGTCACTACCCCGCTATCCTATCCTGACCCTCCTCCCTATTCTTCACTGGTCACCTTCTGACACACCCCAGATTGCCTCTCTTCTGATTTCATATATTACATACACATACATACCCCCCCCACACACACGTGTAGATTCCATATGTGGTATCAGATGTGACATTTGTCTGAATCTGGCTTATTTTGCTTAACATAGTGATCTGCAGTTCCATCGATTCTCCTACAAATATATGTTAATTCTTTTATATGGATGAATAAAATTTACATTGTATTTGTGTGTGCAAGCATGCACATATGTTTTTTTTTAATCCTTTCATCTATTCATGGGTATCTAGGCTGTTTTTAGTTCTTTTTTATCAAAACATTATTTTTATTTTATGTATATGGGTCTTTTGCCTGCATGTATATGTCTGCATACCATGTGTGCAATGCCTAAGGAGGCTATAAAGTGTCAGGGCCCCTGGAATTGAAGTTACAGATGGTTGTAACATGAGGATGCTGGGAATTGAACCCAGATCCTCTTGAAGAGCAGCCAGAGCTTAACCACTGAGCCATCTCTCCAGTCCCTGGTTCCATTTATTTCTTTTTATTTTATGTGCATTAGTGTTTTGCCTGCATGTATGTATTTGTGAGGGTGTCAGGTCAGCTGGAACTGGAGTTACAGACAGTTGTGAGCTCCTATCTGGGTGCCAGGAATTGAATCTGGTTCCTCTGAGAGAGCAGTCAGTCCTCTTAACTGCTGACCCACCTCTCCATTTCTTAGCTATTGTGAATAGTGCAACATTAAGCGTGGGAATCTAGTTATCTCTGTGGCATGCTGACTTAGATTCCTTGGGATATATACCCAGGAACAGCTACAGCTGGGTCACATGCTAGTTTTTTTTTTTGTTTTTTGAGGAACTTTCACACTAATTTCTATGGCAGCAACACCAGCTTACACTCCCACCAGCAGTGGCTGTATATTCCTCTTTTTCCCACATCCTTATCAGTAATTCCTGTCATTTGTTTTCTAGATGGTAGCTGCTCTAGTTGGGATGAGATGGAATCTCAATGTACTTTTAATTTTCATTTCTCTAATGGTAGTGATGTGCATTTAGTCACACATATAGTGGTCATTTCTGTTTCTTCTTTTGAGAACTATCTGCTCAATCCATTTGCCTATTTATCAGTTGGATGAGGGGGTTTGGGTGTTTAATTTTTGATGTTCTTTGTAGAGTCTAGATATAATCCCTGGTCAGATGTATAGTTGTATGATAGAAGTCAAGTACATTTATTTTAAATCTCTTTTGGTCTGGACTCATTTCCTTTGGGTTCCAAACATATACAGCTTAAAGAATCCTATGTAACATGGGAGCCCCACATACAGTTGTTCAGAGGAAGCAGGGTCTGACCTGACATCCTTCACCATCCCACCAAAGAACAAGGCATTCTACAGAGCTGTTTATATCCTTGACATACTTGCATCTTTTTGTCACACAGTCTATGCCATTCACACACATGCACAACCTCTGCTCTAAGGAAAAGCCTCCAACAGTTAGATGTGATGGCACAAACCTGTAATCTTAGAACTTGGAAGGCAGAAATTGGAGGATCAAGAGTTCAAGATCAGCTTTGTTTGAGGCCAGCCTGGGCTACATAAAACCCTGTCAGAAATGAACAAACAAAGAATATCCAACTTCTCATATTTCAAGGCAGTACCAACTTCTCCTTTATCAAAGCAGGTATTCCAAAGCACTTCATACCTGGGACCCATCATATTTGCTATCTCTGGGGAAATACATTTTCTTTCTTCTTCTTTTTTTAAATCCACATAATGTGTTTTGGTAACAATCTCTCCCCTTACCCAACTCCTCCCAGAACTAGGGATCTTTGTGGAAGAGGGGACAGAAAGATTGTAAGAGCCAGAAGCGATGGATAACTCCAGGGAAATTGTTTTCCAGACACAACAGGATTGATGCACTTGTGAACTCACAGAGACTGACAGCCTGCACAAGCCTCACACATGTTCAAACTAGAAAAAGCACCAGCATAAAGGAGGGGAAACCGGCACAGGGAACTTTTCTTCTTACCTTACTCTTAGATCTTTCCACAGGCGCTGGGTCAAGATGCTGATGCAGAAAGAAAAGCTTAAAAGGTCAATATGGAGGCTGAATTTGGATTTTATTCATATGATAGAAAGAAGACAGAATTCTGATTTTGGAAACTTTAGGCCATTTCTACTAGAGAAAGCTAAGTTACTGAAAAAAAAAAAAAAACAACTGGAAACCTTGGGAATGCAGTTCATATTGAATGCTTGAAGAATACAACCAGTCATTTCTGAGAAATAATTTTCTAACAGGCATGTGAAATATCTTACCAAATTCCTGAAGGAGAGTAATCTCTGTGATTGGCTTCATGTGGTTGAATCAGACAAGGAGACTTAGGAACTTTGTAATTTTCAGAGGGTCAGAGTGGAAGGGCTAGTCAGCCTTCGCTTTTTAATAAAATGGAGTATGCTTGAGAAAGAAACGTAGAGAAGGACTTCATCAGCAAATAAAAATCATTGTACTAAAAAAAAAAAAATTACCCCTATAGCCTCTAGTGGCCTAGATTGGTTGGTTCTGTTCATCTTCATGTGTTGATCTTGACCCCTCCTGGTCTCTCTATTCCTCCTCCCTCTCTTATGTAGGACTCCCAGAGCTCCACCTAATGCTTGACTGTGTGTCTCAGCCTTTGCTTTGTTCTGCTGCTGGGTGGAATTTCTCATACATAGTATAGTTATTCTACATTCCTGTTCCTTTGGGTCTGTGGGTTGTAGGATTGTTGTCCTGTACTATATGTCTAGAATCCAGTTATAAGTGAATACATGTCATGTGTATCTTTCTGGGTCTGTGTTAGTTCACTCAGGATGAGTTTATCTAGTTCTATTCATGTGGTTGCAAATTGCATGATTTCCTTGCTTTTGATATCTGAGTAGTATTCCATTGTGTAAACGCTAACCAAACCAAAAAAAAAAAAAAAAGAAAGAAAAAGAAAAGGAAAGAAAAGAAAGAAAGAAAAAGTTTAGATTGGACCTAGTGCCCCCTATACAAATGTAGATGATGGGCAACTTTGTCATCATACAGATCCTTTAGCAAGTGGAGGGGGGGGGGGGGCAGTCCCAGTGATAACTTTGTTACCTTTTAGTGGGATATTTTACCTTAGCTGAGCTTCCATGTTGGGCCACAGAACAAGAGGAAGCTCTTAGCCCTAATGTGACTGATAAACTAAAGGGGGCTGATATGTGAGGGCACCCCCCCCACACTGGATGAGAAGGATAGATGGGAGAGGAAGTAAAGGGTGGGAAGAGGGCTGGGAGGGGAGGAGAGATGGGGCTGTGATCAAGATGTGACTTGAATTAATAAATGTTAAAAAAATTACTCCTATACTTTTGGCTTCTATGCAGTTAGATAATATATATAAATATTTTTGTTAAAATATGAAATTTCCTGTTTTTAAGTGATTGGGAAAACATTTTTTTCCAACAAGACAAGTGAAGGCTCTGTGAATAATCCATACACAGCCCAAGTCTTCTGGCTTCATGTGGGAACAGGGAACCGTTGTACATAACTATGGACATTGGGACTGCTTGTACTGTGAGCACCTCATGCCTCACACTAGTAAAGGGAATCAAAACTGTGAAGAAGAGCAGCTCCTATTTTCACTAATAGAAATAAAATAGTAATATGTATGTTACTGACTTCTCTGTGTAGCACCAAGCTGGTTTCTGGGTATCCGGTCCAGTTGGTTTCAGGACAAACCTGCTATGCATATGGTTAGGACCCTGGAGTCCTCAGGAGTTTTTAATAAGTGAAAAATTCTGTGAGGGAAGAGAATGACTGTCAGGATATCACACGGAAATAGGCTGGAGAAACAGGAAGTAGTACTGCCTTGGGGAGAATAAGGAAGACAGGATTTTTACTTTCATCAAGTGTCATTCTCTTCAAGGTCTTATATAAGTTGCTCCAGACTGTGAGTCCAAGACATGCAAGTGGTGTCATCAGTAAGGATCTCATGATAGCCCAAAGATCAAGAGACTAGGCTGAATAGAGAGGCAACTAATGGATGGATGTACTGTGATGTCAGATAGATCCAGCTTGAGGCAGCTGTGCCACATCTCAGGGTTCTAGGGTATCCACCAGATAACTCAGGTATTGTGACTCCCTTTCCTTATATGTTGAACCCAAACAATACCTACTTGGCAGGCTTGTTGTGAGAGTTAAGAGGCACGGCATGCCCAGGGCTGCCATAGCGCAATGGATCTCTTAACACTGTCCTCGTTACTCTTATGCAGAGCTGTTCAGTCTCAAGAACAAATGAAAGGATTAAAAGTTCTATTACCCGGACAGACCCCACTGTGGCCAAAAGGTCTTCATGAATGACTTCCCCAAACGTGAACATTTCCCTCATGATTGCAGAATGACACTTCTGAGACCAGAGTTGGTTGGTGAGTGGGCAGTGGTAGTCTGTGAGAGGCATTTTTTTCTTTGTGTCTGCTAGTTGAAGGGGCAGGAAGCTTCCAGTAAGGAGTCAAGTTACATTGATTTAATAGCAATAAGCCAGTTATCTACCCTCTTTCTCTGTAAAGTTCTTACTGCAGAGTTTACAGTTGATTGTTTCTTCCACATTCTATAATTGCTTCATTAGAGACTTCTGATGGCTCATTATATTGGCAACTTCCTATAAAACTGCACATTCAGGGAAGGACACATGCCACACATCAGGGATTAAAGCTGTCTCTCTCTGTCTCTGCCTCTGTCCTCCCCCATCTCTGTGTGTGTGTGTGTGTGTGTGTGTGTGTGTGTGTGTGTGTGTGTGTGTGTGTGTGTGTGTGTGTGTGTAAGGCCGAATATTATGCACACTGTGCTGGCTAGTCTTATGTCAACTTGATACACAGACCAGAGTTATCTGAAAGGAAGGAAACTTAATTGAGAAAATGCCTCCATAAGATCTGGCTGTAAGGTGTTTTCTTAATTAGTAATTGACAGGGAAGGGCCCAGGCCATTGTAGGTCATGCCATCCCTGGGTTGGTAGTCAAGGTTCTATAAGAAAGCAGGCTGAGCAAGCCATGAGTAGCAAGCCAGTAAGCAGCACCCTCCACAGCCTCTGAGTCAGCTCCTGCCTCCAGTTTCCTGCCCTGTTAGAGTTCCTGTCCTGGCTTCCTTCAGTGATGGAGTACAATGTGGAAGTGTCAAATAAACCCTTTCCTCCCAAATTTGCTTATTGGTCATGGTGTTTCATCGAAACAACAGAAACCCTAACTCTGACACACACTTTAATCCCATGATACAACCAGCATATGGTCAAAAGGATCTGTCTCTTGCTGTTACCATCCACTTACTAATGACGCCCTGACTTCTAGATCAGTTAGAACTTTAGGCTGGATAGTTGGAAACCTCAAAGCTCAGCAACCCCTATCCTGCACCCTATGTCCACAGCAGTAAACAGCTTCACCATCCATGCAGTGTCACAGATTAACCTGCCTGTCACCTCCACTGTCTTCAAACCCCATATCCAGTTAGCTTCTGATTCCTGTGACTTCATCTTCCTACTCCATTTGCTTGGCCAGTGCAACTCTTCATCATCTCTTTAGTCTAAGCTACTACGGTGTCCTCCATGACCCACCGTGGTGGCCTATTCTATTCCAGCTCCCTCCAAACTGCAGAAGCCAGAGGCGTCCTTTTAAAGGCAAGTCTGACAACATTGCTTTCATATTTAGAACCTTTCAAAAACTTTCCAGTGTCTGTAGCAAAAAAACATGAGGCTTTATTAGGACAGAGTGTACTTTCTTCTCAGTACCTGTGTTCTTCTTTGGAAAAAAATCCTTCTTTTGCATAACCCCCTTCTCAGTCTGGCATTAGGGGACACATCTTTCATATCTGTCCTATATCTCAATGATCAGCAGGTTGCCCGCCATGGAGAAGGGGCTTAGGAACTAGCTAACTAACCTGTGGCCACGAGAGAACAAGAAACAAGTGTCTTCATTTGTTCTGAGATATTTGGGGGGTAGAAAAATGAAAGACTTTAAAGATCAAATGGGCAAGAACCAAAACATTAGGTTACCTTGACAATGGGGTACCTGGACTTTCACTAATGTGCATTTCCAGTCTCAGTTGTACCAAATGCATCCTTCCTCTCCAGCCTCTAACACTTCTCTGGCAAGAACACTCTTCCATTCTGAAACACCGCATTCCCCCTGATATCACCAGTGCTGGGGGCGGGGGCGGGGGCGGGAGCAGGGGCGGGCAGTGTTAGCTTTGTCTTTTCCTCTCTTCTCACCAGCAAGTGTTGGTTTCTCCTCTAAAACTCAGTTCATTGACTACTTCTCTGGCTTTCCAGGAAAAGACTATTATTCTTTGCTTGTGTTAGTTCAGAGTGCAGTAACAAATTAGCATGGATCAGGGGCTTAAACAAGAGGCGATGAAAGTCTAAGGGGAAGATGCCAGTGGGGTTCTGGTGAGGACTCACTCCCTGGTTTTCAGGTGAGGGCGGGGGTGTAAACGCTAGTGTCTTTTTTAAAGGGCACTGATATTCTGAGACCTCCACCCTCATGCTCTTATCTGTATCTGTTATGCCCTAAAGGCTCAATACCATCAAAGCATATGAATTCCCAGGGGACACAAACATCCCACACTCAATTGCATCATTCCACCTGTCTTCATACTTTACCACATATAATCATGAGGGAGATTACAAGTACCAAACACTTGCTATGTGCTACAAAGTCTTTATTTCATTAACTCATAAGTCTCTCTGAGGGGGTAGGTACATCTGCCCCTCCCCTAGAAATGAGGAACAGCCCATTATCCACACTCGCACATCCTTCAGGTAGTCTCAAGTGAGGAGGGGCTTCTGACCCCAAAGCTAAGGCATAACCACTAGTCTTATATTGCATAAACTGGGAATTAATAACTATTTTCTGTCAAATGCCAAAATGTAAATAGTTTAGTCTGCATGACCATGTGTTCTCTATCCTGACTATTCAACTCCTCCATGATAGCGCAAAAAGAGCTGTAGAAATTATATAAATGAATGAACATGGCTTCATTCCAATAAAACTTTATTTAGTACTTCTGAGATTTGAATTTCATTTAGTTCTCACATGTTACAAGAGAGACTTCTTTTGACTTTTCCCCCCTCTAACCACTTAAAAACAAAAACTAAGCCTAGCTCATAACTATATAAACACATGGAGCTTGCTTATCAGTAGCCTAAACAGCCACAGTAAATGTAAAACAGTAATTATTTTTTAAGACACACTTCCCTTCTTGTGACCCTCCTACAGGATTCACTCTGTGTCTATGAGACCCCCCTTAGCCTTTCCCACCTCAGGGGCTTTTTTCTTATTCTGCTGCCTTAGTCCAATCCCACCCACAGCCCAGAGCTGCTGCCTCGGCTCCTTCCAGTGCTGACTCCCATGTTTTCCTCAACCGGACTGGCCCTGGCTGCCCTCCTAGAAGTCACGACGGCCTCTTCTGTCACTAGGGTACTTTACATTGCCCGATCTGCCTCCATGTTCCCCCATAACCAGGCATATTTGTCTGCTGTGGATTGCATTTACATCCGTGTGTAGGTTAGTAGAATGCAGGCCAGGACTTGTCGCCTGCTCAGCACAGTAAAACCAAAACCTAGAAAGTTAGAGACCCCAGTGAGTGCTAAGTAACCCATGTCACTTATAGACATCCAGCACAGAGTTCTCCCTTTAAAAAGCTGGGGTGAATCTGGATACAGTTGGGCACACCCATGATCTCAGCACTCAGGAAGATTGCGTGAGTTTGAGATCAGCATGAACTACATAGACTATCTATCAGGACAGACTGAGTTATGTAGTGAGACACTTTGTTTTCTCAAAGAAAACAAATAAAACTGACACAAAAAAGCCCAAAGGAAATCAAAACTATTCCTTATACATGGCAGACACTTGGCTAAACAGGAAGATGATGTTAATGGTAGTTAAAAAAAAAAAAAGCTAGGAAAAAAAAAAAAGCCAGATGTGGTAGCATATACCCATAGTCTTATCACATAGAAAGCTGAAGCAGGAGGATTGTGGAATATGAGGTCACCCTGGACTACTTTGGTGAGTTAGTTCAGGGTGACCTGGGCTACATAATAAATAAAATAAAAATACAAAAAACTTGGGTGAAGACTTTGAAATGCATTGGATCTTACGTTTCACCAGAGAGCTGACTACGGTGGGTTTGCAGAAAACCTTTCTTGACCATGGAGTTCGTGCAGGCCAGACTCAGGCCCTGGCTACTTCTCTCGAGTTTCCTGTTCAATGGCTGTGGGCTGAGATTTCAGGCCGCGTGAACTCCTGACCCTGCTCCTCCTGGAATGCTGAGCTGGAGGAGGAGACAGGAGGTGACAGGGCCTGGGGTTCAGTCTCAGACCAGAGTAGCAGATGGAGCTGGGGATGGTATAGTGAGCGTGGCCTCAAATTCTGGCAGAAAAGGGAAAAGGCGTGTGCCAGGGCTCCTGGCGAGCTGGCAGAGGGGGACTGGCTTCTTGTTCAGTTAATTGAGGTAATTTCTGCTGCCACCTTTTGGATAGAAGTGATACTCTCCTTCCTCCAGGCACAGATCATTTCCCTGCCCCTTGACATATCCCATTGCATGGAGGCAGGACTCTAAATTTAGCTCCATTTATTTAGCTATTCCTTACAACTTTGTCACCTAGAAAAATAATTATAGGATTTCTCTGACAGTCTGAGGTACACGGAGTGCACCAAATTACAGGTATAATTTGGAGGCCCAACTGGGATCACCAAATAAAATTGACAGCAGTGGCCTAATTCCAGAATAATCTATGTGGCACTGGAGAGATTTTTGTTCCTGAGGCTCTTCTTTTGAATCTGCATATTAAGCCATATTAAGAGGTCAAAGGAACTGAAAGACACTAAAAGAAGAGACCTCAAGGCCTAGGTTCGGACCCAGCTTTCCTCCTACATGGCGGTACTGCCCCCCAAGAAGGTGAGGTTCGTTCTTTTGCTGCACATGGAACCATCCTCTACTCTGCCCAGCCAAGAATCTGACCAGGTGAATGGGAAAAAGGAGAGAATGGCTTCATCCTATTCTTCTTCCTACCTCCTTTGTGGTTTCTCACTGTGAACTGCAGAAACCAAAGCTGGTCTCCCATGGAAAAAATTATGTCCAGGAGACAAAAAAGCAACCCGCAACTCCTTCTGGGAACTGTGCAGAAAGCCTCAGAGAGAGGAGTAATTCTGTTACCCATTCACTCTTCCAAATAGGGCTGAGTGCCTGCTTTTGCAAAGTTCCACAAGGAGATCAGGGTCTCATGGGAATGAGGCCAGACAGAGGAGTTAGGCAACTTAAGACTGGTAGAGGCCATACTTAAAAGACTTAAAAGGTACAAAGAGTGTATGTACAGTGCCATTGGTGCCTGTGTATATCCCCTACCACCTGCCTGTCAGTCAGCTCCTTGATTTTTTTATCATAGTCTTCCTATAGGATATAAAAGTTTTCCAACAGAGGCAACCACCTAGAGTTAGGAAAATGTCTAAGGATTCCATTTAACACTTGTAAATCTAATATCCAAGAAGCTGAGGGAGGAGGATCACACCAAATTCAAAGCCATCCTGGAAGACAATTCCAGGGAGGCCTGAATCACACAGCCTGAGACCAGGTATCAAACAACAAAAAACAAGGGCTGGAAATGCAGCTGAGTTGGTAGCATGCTTGACCAGAATGCATAAAACCCTGGGTTCAGTCCTCAGCACGGCATAAACTTGGCATGTGGAGGGAGTACATTCCAATCATTGCAGCACTTATGACAGCAGACAAGAGCACCAGAAGTTCAAGGTCATCTGTGGGGTGCTGTGGGTCTCCCCTTTTCCTCATGACTGTTGACCACCAATGCATGTGGTCAAGCGGAGAATACAGGGTAAGGTTTGGATGGCCATGAATATGACAGATTAACCACCCGGGATCAGCTGCAGAGAGACAGATCAACTTTAGTGGGGTGAACAATGTTTATATAGAACTTGGAGAATGGCTAGGAGTTTCCAGGGTGAGCATAAATCATTAGCTAGAGCTAGGAGTGCCAGAGATGCTTCATTTGCATTTGGTAGTACAGTCCTATCATAAGGATGACACAGTACGTAATTATCCTATGAGCAGCATGGGGGAGAATGTTGGCAGGGAACTGTGTCCAGATATGGTTAGAGACATTCCAGGAATCCCAGGTGCTCACTGAATGGGTTCTTATCAGGGGAAAGGAAGTTAAACCTGTAACTTCTTATGTGACACTCCTCAGGTAGAGAGTGTGGGGGTCAGGTTCCCCAGATCAGGCAGAGAGGAGGGAGCCCCACTGGGAACGGGAGCCCATCATTTAGTACCCAGCTCAGGGCTTTCAGACATGGCAGACTACAACCTCAATAGTGGGCTCCTACACTTATCCTTGGTTAAAATAGTGAATTAGAGGCCAGCCTGTACTATATGAAACCCTGTCTCAAGACAAATCAATGAACCAACAAATCAACAATTCCTTGGGAAGGTAACTCTATAGAAGTTAACCCTTGTACAGCCTTTCATCTACCTCCAGAAACATCCCGAAGAGCCAGCTGAACTTTCCAGCCCTCACTCTCCACACAGAGTAGCCTTTCTCACACCCCACCTTACACTTGTGCCTGGCCTCAAGCTTTGGGACACTTTGGCATAGCCTCTTTCCTCTGACAAGAAATCCCTTGGCTGGCTTGGGCACTCAACACTGTCTCCTTGTCCACAGTTCGTCCACCAAGTCACCAGAGGAGCCACCTCTTCTCTGGCCATTGGCTTTGCCTGAGTGTTCCTCATTCATCTGCTCAGTAGGCTTCTTCATCTCTTCTCAGCTTTCATCTCCATCTCTAATCTGTCACAGCCCACTCTGCCCTCTACAGATCACCTGGAGCTTCCAGTCCCATTTCTTATCTTCTTTTCAGAGGCCAGGAGAGTCTCAGTGGTGTTTAATAAATGTGTGTAGACTACCATCGGCGAAAGCAACAGCATACACCAAATATTTATAGAGAATGTAGGCTGTCAAGTACCGTATTAATTGCAGGCATTATATCATTTAACACACACAATAGCCATATAAGGAAAGTCTACTTTAGCATGTACCTAGCGGTGATGTGATACCTTTGAGTTATGAATACAGCCCAACACAAATCTGTAAATCTACTTAAAATATTATGAGATTTGGGGCTGGGGAGATGGCTCAACAGTTGTAATAGCTTAAGATTTTCCAAAGGACCCTGCAACCACAGTTCTAGGGAATCAAACTCCCTCTTTTGACCTCTGGTGATATTGTGCAAATGTGTATATAATGAACACACACACACACACACACACACACACACAAATATTTAATAGTTGTGAGATTTAAATATGCATTTATTATCGTCGTGTATGAATGTGTGTGCAGGACATGGGGAAGCATGCATGCTCTGTATAGAGAGCAAGGAACAACTTTGTGGAGTCCGTTCTCTCCTTCTCCCTTTACCCAGGTCCCGGGGATCGAACTCGGGTCATCGGGCTTCCACAGCGAGCATTTTACTCACTAAGCCATTGTGAGATATTTTTGTAATTTTTAAAAATAACTCAATTGTGCGGATCTCAAGCATGGACTTTGTAAATGACAATGTCATGTCACAATGTCAAAAGGTCATACATTTCTCCATCCAATACTTATTCCCATTTTGCAGAAGAGGAATTAGAGGTGTGAGGCAATTTAAGTAATTTTTCTAAGTTTACTTGTTTAGTGAAAGTGGGGACCAGAGGCCACAGTCAAATTAAATTGTAACCATGTTATTGTCAGGAAAAGTCTCTGGGAAATGAATTTGTGAATCTCCATGGGAAAAGAAAGGCCTTAGCTCTTCAGCCAACCATCATCCTACAGTTCCCAGTCTGAAGTAACTCTTCCTAAGAAATTCCTAAGAAAAATGAAACAAGAAAGACATTGCTCTTCAGTCAGCTGCCACCCAACCCTTCTCTCCCTTCTCACCCTGTCCGTCACCAATTCCCAGAACCACCCAGCTTCCTGGCAGCTGGAAGGGTGCTTAGAAGAGACCTCCACATTCCACCCCCCTTGCATTCCTCCCCAGTCCCAGTCACACCAGGGCAGAACACTGGCTTGAAATCTGCATGCGGGAGTGGTTGGGAAGGCTGAAGAGAGCAATTTTTGTTTCACATCATTTCTTTGTATAATGTTGTATCCGTCTGACAAGTCCCCATAATACAGCTTAACTCCACCAATTGCTGCCTAAAGACCTATCTTTAATGTCACAGGAACAATGGGCGTCCTTCCAAAGGAGGGAAATGACTTGCTTTGAAAGAGTTGGAGAAGGAAAGTGCAGAATGTTCCAGCTTAACGTGAGGGGGGAAGAAAGTTAGCAGCTGTGTGCCGGCTCCAAGCTGCAAGACTGAGAGACTCTGCCAGCCTCATCTGGCTGTGTTCAGTGCGCCCAGCAGAAGTCTCCCAGTGTGGTGGGGTGGGTAGTGCTGTAGGGGGACAGGGGACACCTAGTTATCTGTGTAGTGTGGGTATGGAGTTTCTCTGTTTTCAAGTCAATGAAGTCTGTTTTCTCTTCACGGATGATGGAGACTCCAGGCTTCTGTGGTGTTCTGCCAAGTGGTTCTCTTCCTTGGCCAGAGTGTTGTTTGTACCTGGCCACTCCTCACTGAGCTTCAAGATAAGTCTAGATTCTGAGCAAACTTGTCACAAAGATTTAGTGCACCAAATCTCAGTTACTACCACCTTTTGAGGCCTTTCCCATGAGCTAGGAAATCTCCTGGGGGTTACCTGTCCAGTTTGAGATTCCACACTTACTATTTCAGTTCAGATATTTCACCTACATGGAGCACTTTGGAATTTCCCAATGAAGCAGCTTCATTCGGGTCTGCCTCTGACCCAGTACCTTTGTGCACATTAATTTTTCTGCCTGAAACGCCCCCAGAACTCTTTCCTTATCTTTAAGACTTAGCTCACTGGGTCAGGGTGGCACACATCATAATCCTTGCCTTTGGGAGGCAGGAACATTACAGCAACTTCAAGCGCAGCCTGGTCTACATAGTGATTCCAGGCCAGGCAACAATACAACCAAAGATCTTATCTTAAAAACAAACAAACCAGATGGCTCATTTGGTAAAGAGCTTGATTGTGTAAGCATAAGACCCAAGTCCAGTCACCAGCACCCATGTAACAGCTGGGTATGGTGTTGTGAGTGTAACCCCACTGCCAGGCAGGCACAACAAGGAGGACCCTTGGGATTTGATGGTCAACCAGTCTAGCCAAATCTGTGAGCTCCAGGCCAATGAGCAACTCTGTCTCAATAAAACAATGTGAGGTCTGGAGAGATGGCTCAGTGGTCCTGGGAGCACATTTGTCCTGGGTTTGAACCCCTCACTCACAGCTCATAACTGTCTATAACTTCAGTTTCAGGGGATTCAATGCCCTCTATGGGTACTAGGCATGCATGTGGTACACAGACAAACATGCAGGCAAAACACTCGTTTATATACAATAAAAAAATACATCTTTAAAAAGTGTGCAAAAGTTAAAACAGTGTAAAGAGTGATTGAAGAAAACACCTGGCACTGACCTCTAACCTCCATTTGTATGTGCACACACACACCTGCTCACACTTGTGCACACACCTGCTCACACTTGTGCACACACACAAACACAAAGACTTGGCTCAACTATTTCTTTCTTCTGGCACTCTTCTGGTTGGTTTCCTCAATAAGTTTATCACCTTTCTTTGGGTTCCAGGCTACTACTATCACAGCAGACATTAGTTTGTATGGAATTCATTGATTCACATGACTGCTGCGCTGTTAGCTGATGATCATTACAGAATACCCTTGTCTTATTCATGTAAATAGAGATATAAATGTGGCGCTGACCTAGCTCAGTGCCTGGCACAAAATGGGCACTCAATGAACACCCACTGAGTTTAGAAGATCTAAAACAGATTTTCACAACCCTGACTAGAAATGAGAATTACATGGAGAGTTAAAATGTGTACATTCCAACAATTAGGCCCTTATCCTAGTACAAAGTAAATAGAACCTTTGCATCTGGGACACCTGAATTCAACCTGTGTTTGAGTCACCTGAACTGCTCGTTAAAGCACCAATGGCTGAGCATGTACCAGAGTGTCTACCAGTTGGTTTTATGGACTGAATCTGAAATGTGCCCCTACAAGTTCCTGTTTTGGACACTTGGTCCCTAGCCACTGTGGCGACTTGGATGTGGGGCCTCCCTAGAGGAAGTAGGTCCTAAAGGGTGTATTTTTCTTGACTACTTCCTGGCTTACTGTCTGGTTCCTGGTTTGTGATATGGACAGCTGCTCTCTGCCACAGGTTCCTGCTGTCATGGAGTTCTGCTCCAGCACATGGGACTGAGTAACTACAGACTGAACCCTAGGAAACCCTGAGCCAAGATAAATAATTGCTTCCCTAAGGAGTTTTGGTCAGGTATCCAGGTAACAGCTTTGCAAAAGTAACTAATATGGTGGGTCTGAAGTGGGCCTTTGAGATGTAGATGCATCTCTGAAACACAATGGAGGCAGTGGTTTCCTGTTCACCTCTTTCAGTCAGCTCCTGTCGGAAGTCTCTTACACAGCCTGCACTAAGTGCTGACTCGCTTGCCCTAAGCAAAAATCAGAGAAGCCCCTCTTAGTATGAGGTGCATAAGAAGCACTGGGGTTGTTAAACTTCTGAGCCTGATTCCAGGCCCCAGGTGGTCCACACTTCTGTGCTTGGAACAAGTTCCTGAGTAACGCTAGCACTCTTCAGTAGGAGCTAGCAAACTTCCTCCATGTAGGACTAGGGAGTAAACCTTTCGGCATCATAGGTCATGAAATATCTGCTGTGGTTACTCAACTCTGCTCTTATAGCCCAAACACAGACACACTCAATGTAGGCATGGCTGCATTCCAATAAAACTTTATTTGTTTGCAAAAGCAGGTTGAAAGGCAGGATTTTCCCAAATGGGTTATAGGCAGCTAATTCTGATTATAGAGATTTGAGGGAATAAAAACATGTATACTTGCTGTGATAAAGCAAGGTGCAGGAGGTCAAAGAGGAGGAAAGGAAGAGCTGGTTTTGCAGCTACAGATTAATTAAGCTAGGAACAGAGGAGGAGAGGAGGGAGGATCTTGTGAACAGAGGCTCAGACTGAGCAAAGGTACAGAGGAAAGATGGAGAACACAGTCGAGATAATGAGAAGACCAGAATGTGGGCAATTAGAGTATATCAGCTTCAAAGTGACCCACGTAACTCTCAGTCTTTATCCCCTCCCCACGGCAGAATTTAAAGTGCTTTAGAACAGTTAGCAGGGCAGGCTGTCTCAAGAAATGAAAGATTCGGCAGGGGCTAAGCAGCATATGAGGTGGGAAGCTAGATCCCTCACTCTTGAGGTTCTTGTCATTGTTGAATTCCAGGTTCCAGTTGTAGAAGCAGCAGCAATGGGAAGTCCTGGGATTTGGGATTCATTATTGTGTCCAGCATTGTTTGTTGTGTGCTGTGTTACCGTGTCACACTTAATCCTACTAACTCTGTGAATATGTGTAACAGTCACATGTTGGAGGAGCCCAAAGGTGATGGGTAGGGACATCCCTATTTGACACACACATATGAGAAGCAACAATCCCATAAGGAAAAGAAGTGTTCTGTTGACAGAAGGAAAACACAGTTCAGTTGTGTCTGGCCCAGCATAGTTACATACAATTTTCCATAAGACTCCCACCAATATAGTAAAAACATCTACCACTAGGAACACATATATATATTCCAGAGGGGAGAACAAATACTGGAATATCTAGCCTTTGTTAAACATTTAATTTATGCCAGTCACTATAATTGTTTTACTTGTATCGATTTATGCAATCCCATAAGAACCTGACGAATTAGGTATTGCTATTTTTATCCCCACTTTTAATCTTCATTTTTTATGTATAAGGAAGCCGAGGCACAGAGAAGAGGTTTGAGTTGCACAGGTCATTCAACTACTACATCTACAGTCAAAAGGCTCCTCAAATGCCATGGCTCTTCATTCCTACATTGCCTCAGTTTCCTCTACTTCTACTATCTCCAAAGATTAGGATTTCTGCGATTAGACTTCAGGTCTGAAATGGATAGTTCCAGTCCTTGCATCTAGAAACTCAGGGTTGAATAACCTTCTCTGTAACAGAATATTTTTATTTATCAAACTTATATATATTAATACTTATCAATCACCTATAAAATACTTAAATCCTGTAACCCTAAACCAAGAGTCTAAAATCTATAATCTACCTAAAACTACTCTAATACCTAATTAAAAACACAACACTATTTTGAGTTTTTTTTTTTAAGATTTATTTATTACGTATACAGTGTATAGTCTGCAGGTATATCTACAGGCCAGAAGAGGGCACCAGATTTCATTATGGATGGTTGTGAGCCACCATGTGGTTGCTGGGAATTGAACTCATGACTTCTGGAAGAGCAGCCAGTGCTCTTAACCGCTGAGCCATCTCTCCAGCCCTATTTTGAGTTTCTTAAAAGGATATTAATATTCTTAGTGTAGGTCCATGCAGGATGGCTTGGCTTACGCCAGTCCCATCTCACAGTATCTTTAAGCTCAAAGTCCATTGGGGCCTATGTTGCTAGTTTGTAAGGCCAGTCTGTTTTCACCATCCAGTTGTGGCCAGTTTATAAGGCCAGTCTGTTCCAACTGCCAAATGAGGACGGTCTTTTCTTTTCTTTCTTTCTTTCTTTTGTTTGGTTTTATTTATTTTTTATTTCTTCAAGTTACATCTCAATCACAATCCCCTCCCTATTCCCCCCTCCAGTCCCACCCTCCCATCCTCTTTCCCCTCAACGCCCCCATCTTTTCAATCAGCCAAGAATTGCCCCCCGTGGTCTCCCTGGTGCAGATGTCTCAAATCCCAAAGCTTATCCAAACAGCTTTCCAATTCTGCTTGTCTTGCTCACCTTTCTGGCACTCTGGACCCCCAAGGGCAGATGCCTCCAAAGGACTCTCCCTCAGCAGGTCTTTGCCATGCCTTTGCATTGGGCTATAGCAGTCCAAACTCTGCCAATGGCATACCTTGCTACGCTCTTCCCAAACGTGGATTCTCAGCGGTGAGGGCAGGAGACAGAGTAAGACTGTGTGGATCTTTGGCTTATATATCTTCCTATCTCTCCATTCTTGGAAGAGGGTCTCCCAGCATTCCTGTTGCCGTGATTATCAACATTTGCACGGGTTTTCCCAAGTCATGCCCCTTCAACAGGGCAGTCCATGTGGTCCCATCTCGAGATCCTCAGCGGAGGGTCTCCCAGCATTCCTGCTGCTTCTCACAGCTAATGATGTCATCTGCGTGGCTCACGAGGTTTCTTAGCAACAGGGCATATAAAGGGACACTAAGTTCTTCCCTATGTGAGGCCAGATGCCAATCTGAACTGTCTATTAATTTCACTAAAAAAGGCCTAACTTCTACCACACTTCTCCCATATTTTTCCTAACACATATGCTACACATTGATAGAGGAAAAAATGCAATTAAAGCTTCCTCTTGGAAAAAAAAGCGAGGAAAGCAGAGCATTTCAATTACAGGTATACAGCATACACCACCAGGAACACAGCACAGTGGGTGGAGACAACCAGCAGACCCAGGGGAAGCTCATCAGCGAGAACTCTCACCTCTGGACTCTGTGGCCAGGATTAAGAGACATAGGGGGATATTTTCCCTTCTCAGGGCTTTTCACTTTCTCTTAATGAGTTTACAAGCCTGGAACTCTCCCAGTGGTTGACCATTGTGTTGTAGATTGTTCTGGGCTTTTTGTTTTTGCTATGAAAAAATATTTTGACCAAAACAATCTGGGGAGGAAAGGGTTTATTTCAGATTTCACTTCCAGGTCATAGTCCATCATGGAGAGAAATCAGGGCAGGAACTCGAGGCAGGAACCTGAAGTAGACACCATGGAGGAACATTTCTTACTGGTTCCCTCCATGGGTTGCTCAATGGTATTGTCTTACACAGCTCAGGCTCACTATCCTAGGGATGGTGGGCTAGCCCCCCGACCCCACATCAGCCAACAGTCAAGTGGGCTAGCCCCAGACCCCACATCAGCCAACAGTCAAGTGGGCTAGCCCCAGACCCCACATCAGCCAACAGTCAAGTGGGCTAGCCCCAGACCCCACATCAGCCAACAGTCAAGACAATTCCTCTTATACCTGGGCACAGACTAACTTGATCAATACAATTCATTCAAGGTTTCCTCTTCCCAGGTGGCTCTAGATTGTATCAAGTTGGCAACAGAAATTAACCAGGACATAGATCACGGTTTTCTTGAATTGTACTGAGGTCTTTGTTGGTAGATATTGAGTCATACCTCAAGTCAGAATGGCTACTCGTTGTCTGTAGTCCTCTTCCTCTTGGCAACAGGCCTTCTTTATTCTGTTTCCCATGCTTACCATGTAGTAGAATGAAGAGGTAAAATGAAAACTTCCTGTTTTTCCTTGCACCCTTGAAAGTATCTTTTGATGCTATAGAAGAAAATGTGTTTGGGAGGTGATGGGAAATCTGCTTCCAGGTTCCAAATTTTTCTCCTTCTGTGTTTTCAGCTTTCTTTTTTTTTTTTTTTTAAGATTTATTTTATTTATTTTATGCATATGTGTGCTCTATCTGCATGTACAGCTGCATTCCAGAAGAGGGCACTAGATCACATTGTGGATGGTTGTGAGCCACCATGTGGTTGCTGGGAATTGAACTCAGGACCTTAACTGCTGAGCCATCTCTCCAGCTTTCTTTAAACCTCACTTATGTTAAGGGTAACTTGGTGTAGAGAATTGGTCTTTTCCATGTGGTTCTTCTCGATTATCCAGGACTGGTGACTAATACAAGATGGGCTGTTCTGAGAAAAGCTCTTTTATTCCCTTGTAGTTCATTTCAGTCTCATAGCACATCACCAACAGCCATAAGAAGCAAATAGTCTTCTTTAATATTATTGTCTTCCAGGACACAGTTTGAGACTGAAGATATTGTATCCAATAGGTGTCATCTTAGACTTGAGTGTTTTCTGACTTCACAGCCAATAAGAAGAGGAACTCTTTGTTCTGTATAGCTCCTGTGCTTCACCTGGTTATACATTTACAGATGTAATTTACAAAACTCTACTCCAATAAGATGAAGTTATGATTACTTAGGACTTAATTGCAAATAAAAGATATCCACTTTTAAAGCTGAAGAGAGAAGGGAATGCATTGACTTGCTTGAATGGGAAATCTAGGCCTTCTGCTGTTTTCACTTATGGCTCTTTCTAGACCCAAAACCATGCCGTCCATACACCCTTGTTCTCTCCAGAGTTCATTTCTGCCTTTCTTTGTATTGGTTTCATTATCTGAAGGGAAGCCCCTGCAGGGAGAAAGCATCAATGTATCCCTATTATTTCCAGGAAAATTCTTATGACCTACATGCATCTATTCACCTTCAGCCATGTGACCAACCCTCCATCAATCACTATGGACAGAGAAAATTCAATACAGTGAGTGGTCATGCCTAGCCTTGTGCCCAAATTTAAGTCAAGAAGTGCAAATCCTCCTCCATCAAACACATAGTATAAGGGTGAAAGGTATTTTCTTAAGGGGAAAAAAAGATTATTTCTGTCAGCAAAAGTGGTCTCCCAAGGACAGACTTTACAAGTTCACTTTGCGGACCATGACAATGTTGGGTGTTGTGTCCCAAGAGTGGAGCATATTTCCTGATGCATTGGGTATGCTCCATCACTCTTTGCTGAATGGACAAACAGAATTCAGAGATTATGAGTATATTCTAATTACTCTGGGAAGAAGCCCAATTGAAGATGAGCTCTTCAGACTGCCATGAGTTCAAGAGTATAGTCTAGTTTTATTGACTTCTGGATTTTCCTAGTGGGAAAAGTAATCCTTTGTCCTTTAGGAAGCCATGCTTCCCAGCATCATCACCAGAAGGGAACACTAACAACTTTTATGCCTCTCAACTTAAAGATAACAACAAAGAAGTCTTGGAAGTTTCAACATGGCATATTCATTTTTTAAAAAATTACTCATTCTACAAACATTTACGGAATGCCTATCACATAGTAGACACAATGCTTGGCACTAGGACAGAGTCATGGAAGGTCACAATCTCTTTAGAAACTCAAACCTAGTAAAGTCACCAACTTTAATAAAAATAAATGACCATTTGTTCATTTATTTTTATTTTGTTGAGACAGGGTCTCACTCTGGCTATCACGGAAGAACGTACTATGCAGACCAGCCAGGCCTTGAACTCACAAAGACCTGCTTGCCTCAGCCTCCTGAGTTTTGGGATTAAATGAGTGTGCCACCACATCCAGTTCAATAATTGACGTTTAAAAAAAAGATTACAGGCATTGGTATATGATTTGGGTTTGAAATATGGCTTTGTCACTTAATGACCAATAAAACATTGGGAGAGTTAGCCTCTTCAAGCTTTTGTTAGCAGTAAAATTAATCATAACGATATCACTAACTTCATAGAGGCTTTGTGTGGATTAAATAGTAAGAGCTGAACCTCATGTAGTTAGGGCCTGGTGTAAAGAGTTGACCTTCTGTTTGAGGCTGTGAAGGATAAAAGGAAAGAGCAATGAATCCGCCCCACGGATGTCAAAGACTTGATAGGAGGCATGAGATTTGCACTTGTTCTTAAAGATCATCAGGAGATTCCAGGTGGTGGAGGGCAGAGGGGAGGAGGGGCCTTCTAACAGGAGGAGTAGCTTATTCAAAGCTTTTGAGAGCCTGAGGCAAGCCCATAGGTTTAGAGAGCAGTAAATACATCCAGATGCTGGTCACACTGGTGGGATAGTTGTGAGAGTAGAAAGATGCTAAATGAGAATGCTCGTGGGAAGACGCTGTGACTCTGTCCACTGGAAAGAAAGGGCACCCGGAAGTCTCTACCCGAGAGCCGTACAGCACTGGCCTCCCAGGTGAGTATGAAGTAGCCATGATTTCTACTGTCCACACTGAGATGGTGCTTTCTGCATGGATGAAGGTGCATTTGCAGTTCCTTCCAGATGCTCACAGTAATATTATTCAAATTTTGGTTTGAATGGGGCAGGGCTGTGTGTGCCTAGAGATTCACTACAATAATACTTGTAGAGTGTATTGTTGATCTCTGTGGTGATGTGCAGTTGCACCTCCTCAGGGACTCTGCAGGTCTGGGGACATGTTGTCTTTGCTCATAGGTACCAGACTGCTGGAGTGCTGGGCAGAATGCATATGGGTGGCAGAGAAAGACTTGCTTCTTAAGTAACCCCCACATTCATGTCACAGCTAGGATAATCCCTTACCATCAGCATCCAGACATCCCTATTTGACAGTAGGGAATGTTAGCTCCTTAGGCCTATGTGACCCCTTTCACCAGGCCATCTCCCATCCCCCCAACACCCCCTATCCCCCACCCCCTACCCCCACCCCTCATACCCCACACACACACACTCCTCCTGTCCATCTGAGTCACATGCTCTCTCTCATCACATAAAAGGCCAGGACTCTGGAGTCTTACTTCTGGTATTGATCTTGGACGCCCCCCTTTTCTTTAAATTTTTATGTCCATTAGAGTTTTGCCTGCATGTACGTGTGTGTGAGTGTGCCAGATCTTCTTGAATGGGAGTTACAGGCAGTTCTGCCATGTGGTTGCTGGGAATTGAACCCAGGTTCTCTGGAAGAGCAGCCAGAGAACCTTAAGAGCCAGAGAGCTCTTAACTGCTGAGCCATCTCTCCAGCCCTTGAACCTTTCTTTCTCTTTAACCCATCTTATCTCCTGCTTCCCAACCTACTGCAGATTGCTAGGCATGAAAAGGGAGGGAAAGAGATCCCAAATTCCAAATTCCCAGCTTGCTGTTTACTGATGCCACAGGTTCCCTGTGAACACACCCCTGAGAATAATATGTGCCTTGTCTCCTGACAGGAAGAGGGTGGGCTGGATTTTCTGCACTGCATCTTGCTGCTTCTTCTTTCCCTCAGAATCACTGTTTCCTTTCTACCTGACATACATAGAGGCATACTCCCTGTTGCATGAGCAGAATGATTAATAATATCCACACAGAGCTGAGCACGGTGCACATACCTGTGAGCTGTGAATACTGTAGGAGAGAGGACAGTAAGAGCCAGAGGGTAGGGAGGAGTGCGGCCAGATACTGTGGCACGGCTAACACACTCATGAGCTCACAGCAGCTGTGGTTACCTATATCGGATCAAACCAGCCAAAATCCCAGCATAGACAGTGGGCGTGGTCCCTAGGACCCACTCTATTGCTATTGCTGGGGAGGGAGAATCATTCTTTTTTGAGGATGCCTTCACTGGTGGGTTTTCCATACTCCAGTGGACAGCCCCACACCCATGCACTTATGAGCAGTGCTAATTAAATCTATTGGGTTATTTTTTTTAAGGGCATGGAACTGGGAGGGGAACATGATGGAGTGGTAGAGGGAGAGTTGGAGGAGAGAAAAGACCAGCTAGTGCGACTAGCTTAAGAATAAATACATAAGGGAACTGGTTGATGAGCTCATCCTTGCAGATACCAAGCCTTTGAGGAAGTTGACAGACATGTGGGAGGTGAAGTCTGTGAATAAGGCACACACACAAAAATTCCCTAAGATGGAAGGGAAGTGCCATAAGATTGGTAAGAGACATTGCTGGAGTTCAAAAAAACAGTAGGGGGAGGAAGGGAGGGACAGTTGGAGGGGGCTCTGAGCAGGTAGCTGGAAGGGTAGGAGGGTCAACACAAGCTGTGTAGGCCTGAGGTAGAGAGGTGAGAGACTGAACAGTTTTAAGTTGAGCACAGCACAGTCTCACAAGGTACTAGAACAATGTACCCAAAGTACAAATGTTATGATAGTGTGGCAGGGTGCAGAACCAGCGAGGTGGTACACCATGGAGGGACAATGACAAGGTGCATTCCCCAAGGAAATCACACCATGCTACACAACAGGTCTGGTATAAGGGTTTAATAGGACAGGAAGTAAAACGCAGAGCCAGAGAGAGAGAGAGAGAAGGAAAGAGGGGGTGTGGGGGGCAGAAGGACAGAGGAAGAAGCCAGGAAAGAGAAAGGAAAGAGACCAGCTGGGAGCTTTTATCCTGTCAGGTCATGGCACCTGTTGGCAGGTGATGATGTAAGCAATTAGGACCCTGAAGGACCCCTAAAGTCAGGCTGGTGCAAACGTCTGTAGACTTACACTCCTGCCTTCGTTTAATTAAAAAAGAAAAATGAGGAGCTAGGAAGGGCAGGAGTTAGGTCGGTGCGTTCTTTTAGGCTACTTCCTGCTGACTTTGGGGCATAAACATCTTCAGGGGCCCTAAAAAGAAAATTTAGATGCTGGCAAAGTCCAGAGAGAGCTGGTTGTTTTTACTGCAGTCCAGGATCTGTGGCTAGGAAAGAGCAGACCTTGCTGAAACAGTCCGTGAGCTTATCTGGAGCACTTATGGGTGACCACTTTGGAACTGTCCTGGATGCAGGAAATGCCTGGACTTGGCAGGATACTGGAACATATACATATATATATTAGGGTGCAGAAGATAAAGTTAAGTGGGTTAGGGAGAAGGTATTTTCTTAAGCTTGAGGGGAGTTCAAGAACTGGGGGAACAGAGAAGGGAAAGAGGGAACCCCACTCTGTGAAATAGCAATAGGTGGGAAACTTAGGCTGTTGGTTGTTGGCTGGCAGCACTTATCTGGACTTCAGCTGAGGTGGATTCCAGTGGATTACCTGAGCCTTATAAGGAATCTATTAAAGTTTACTACAGGAGACTAGTTTTAAACATGTTAGCATCACCACTGTGTGTGATCTGTATGAAATCCACATTGTAGAGAAGGACAGAAGACACACATCTTTGTGCCATAGCAAAGCAGAGGCTTGGGGAACAATCTTGGGTTACCAGCATGAGCAGTCTTTTAAGATGAGTTCAGAGAAGACAGGAACCTTCCATGGGGCAGAAGGGGCAAAGGGTCATTAAATCCTGATTTTTAGATGACTACACATCATGAAAGAGAGGTTTTTTTCCTCTGTCCAGAAGACTGGATGTATATAGATTTAGCACAATGAGAAACAGTTTGAAGTCTATATTTAAAGACAAACCAAAGGAATTTTAAAATCTTGAACTTATGACTATGATAGTGAATTATATAGTGGAATATTTTACCAGAGTTAAACTAAAAACTTATTGGAATTTCATCAGTAGCATAATAAGGGGAAGAAATCTGAAGCATTTCTGTTTCCATCTACCAACATTAAGACACTTTCGTAGACCCTAAAATACTTTTTTTAGGTCCTTAAAACATAAGCTTTATATCTTTTTCTATCTAATGTATTTACCAAGAGACCCAGGTGAGGTTGCTGGGAGCTGTCACTGTAGTGAAAAGTTACTTTATCTTTAATATGAAGCCTGTGAACAAGGCAAACTTGTTTGCCCTTTTTAATAAGAGACCTAGTTCCTAGTAGTTTTAACTAGCTAATAAATTTACTAATAAACTAACATGGTTGTGGATTACCTTGGAAGTGAGGAGCTAACTGTCTGTTTTCTGAGTCTGGTAGCAAAGTAGACTTTGTCTGGGCCTCGTGGTAGCAGCTCCAGAATGAGGCTTAAGTCCTTATTTTTACATATGAAGAGGACTGAGAAGGCATCTAAAACCTTGGCTTCTGCTGTTAATCTGCTAAATCTTTCACTAGCCTGGTTTTCAAAGTCATCAGGGATCTGAGAACAATAAATGTTACCTGAGTAAGCAGGACTACAGACCAAGCAGCTTCCCAGTCTATAAAAAAATAACAGAGCCTTACTGGCTACCTAGACAGTCCCCCATTGTTCCTCTGTGTTGGCGGGGCATTCATCTTTGGCCACCAGTACCAGAAGATCTGACAGACTTTTTATGAGGCAGGAATTATGAAGGACAGCTTACTTTGTCCTAGCAAAGTCTGGCAGTTGACTTCTCCATATCCAGTTCATCCAGCTTGGACAGCATGCTGTCTGCCATTGAGGCAAAGAGCAGTTTGTAGCCCAGTGGCCATCTGTGTCACACTTAAACTAAGTGTCAGGTGGAAATTCTTCTGTGTCCATTATCTTCTTTGGAGGAGACTGGGGATGCTGTCAGGAGCTGGCATGTCTATCACAAAAAGCTTTTTGTATTAAATATTTAAATGCCATGTTCTGCAGATCTCTGAGGTGTCTGAGGACCAGCATATCTATCTAAAGTAGATCTGAATAGACAAACTTTACTTGTTTCTAGTTACTTCCTTTCTGTTTAACTCTGACAGCATGTATAGGACGCTAGATAAAGCTTAATCTTGTAACTATCAATTCTTAGCATAACTACAAATAAGGTGATTGTTAGCTTGCATTTCTTAATTAACATTAAAGACTAGGATTTTAGGTTTTATCCCTTTTAGGCTTAGAGTCTTAAAAATCACAATTCTAAATTGAAGCTCTTCTAGTATCAAAATAAAACTTTCTAATCTATAAACATAGTGCGTATGTGTCAGGGAACTTTCTGACCTTTCTATGGCATATCACTATACAGTAGAGCAGTTTCCTGTATGATTTATTTTATAAAAAGTATATAGCTTATTAAAGTCTATAGCTATGTTAGGTCTTAAGAACATTAGCAAAAACAAGACTAAGCATGTTTTAAGGCAGTGATTTTTAACGTTTTTTGAGAGCGGAGACAGAGCATAACCATAATTTTAAAAGGCAAAACCAAGTTCTATCATCAGTGTAAACAATTTAATTCCATGTCTCTAGAATTAATATATCCCAATATCCCAACTTAAAAATATCTTTGGAATTATGTCATATGGCTTAACATTATCTCAGCACAAACTTTCATGAGTTTTAACTCTATACAATAAGTAGCAAAGGCGTAAGTATTTAGACATATAAACCAGGGTTGAATCATCATGCAGTGTTGTAAAGATATAGCTTTGAATCTACATCGTCATTTTAAAAAATCCATGACAATCTAAAATATGAGATTTGCTGGTTTCTTAGCCTAAAAAGGGGTAACAATAACAAACAGAGTTTATTAGGACTCAGAAGTTTCATAATTGTTTCTTTATATCATGATCATCTAAGATGTTGAAGTCACATGGCAGGCTGTGAGCCATGTGGTCAACATGGTTGTTATTTTAAAACATTTATGTTTATATATATATATATTTAAATGAAAATTGCATCCAAGTTACACACACATATAAACATAAAGTTAAGTCCGAGTTACATACAGACACATGTATATATACATATACATGCCTAAGCAAGAGTTGAATTATATATTTTTATATATAAATTGTAAACCATACCCAATGAGCACATTATAAATCCTTAGATAAGACTTCGTAGTATAGCCTTAAGATATATATTTTTATTTTGAGAGTAGAGTGCAAGAAATCGGAGATAAAGGATTTTTTTCTAGAGTAGAGAAAAGAAGGGCATTGGAGATAAGTCTTGGATGTGCAAAACAAAGCAAAATGAGTTTATATTTAAGGTATTTGGGGCAGTGAGAAATTGAAGTACGGTGTGCCAATTTCTGGCCAACTTTTGAGTCCATCGAAGGAAAAGAGGGAAGTTGTACTAAGGATGCAAGATGCGGGAGGGCGATGGGTCCACATGGGCAGGGCCACGTGGAGGAATCTGACTCTAAGTAGAATTTGGAATCAAATTCACAGACAAATGATCCACACATACCTCAGAAGTGGTTAAATCAGCAGCCTGCAGATCAGCTCGGGAGCAGCCATTATCGGGAGCAGCTGTCTACCCCGACCTGTTGAAACTTGCAGACAAGATGGTCAAGCAGCATTGGGAAGGGGAGGAGATGAAAGAGAAAGAGGGCTGGGAAAAGAAAAAAATGAATGAAGAGAGGAGAATTTTTCATGTTCCTTTGATCGCTTAGGCAGTATAAATTTGATAAATTTAGAAGCTAGACACAGTTCCCATGGTGGGGGGGTGGGGGGGGGGAGTCCAAAGGCCTAAGCCCAAGGTGTCCCAGAGGCTAGCGGTACAAACTGTCTAACCAGGTAGTGAGCAGATTAGGCAGGGACCAGGGCGAAAGTGCAAGTAGACATGACCAAGGATGAACATCGAGAAGCCACGAGGGCAAGAAAAGTCAGTACAAGCTACCTAACCAGGTCGTCATGAGGTTAGACCAGGACTACAGCAAAGCGCCCCAGTTACCAGAAAGAATGACCGTGCTGGTAGAGCGGTGAAGGGACTGTGGAACTCAACAATTGGCCGATGATGGATGTAGAAGCCCAATGGTCAGGGAATCGGAAAGGAAATCCGTTGTGGGCAGGTGATTTAAATGAAGCGGGTGAAATAGGGTCCCAGTGCGTGGGTTTGAGCACCACCAACAGGAGAGCCCACCAAATGTTGCTGTAGGTAAATCACACCATCCCACACAACAGGTCGGGTATAAGGGTTTATTAGGATAGGGAGTTAAGGGCAGAGCCATGGAGAGACGGAGGGAGGGAGGGAGGGAGGGAGAGGGAATGGGAGGGGAGGGGATGGGAGGGGAGGGGAGGAGGAGAGGGAGGGGGAGAGAGGAGATTGGGAAAGAGGCGGGCTGGAGTTTTTATCCAGCCAGGTGTGGTGCACCTGGCTGCAGCTGTCGATGTAAGCAATTAGGACCCTGAAGGACCCCTGAAGTCAGGCTAGTGAAAAGCCTGTAGACTTACAACAAACAACAGAACAAGCAACAGAAATTCATGTCATAGTCATTGTGGATGGGAAATCCAAGATCAGAATGCCTTTATTTCCGAGTTCTGGTGAGAACCCTCTTCTGAGTTGTAGGGCACAGCTGTCTGGCCTTTTCCTATAAGGGTACATATTCCATTCCCAAGGGCTCCATCCTCAGGACCTAACCCCTTCAGAATGGTCTCAACTCCAGGTAAGAACATAGTCTCATCATATGGAGGGAAGGAGGCAGCAAACACCAGAGTTGGAAGATGCAGTGAGACTAGATTCATAGGGCATGATGCTGATGGAGGGCAAATCAGGAGACCTTTGGGGCATAAGCTGCTTCTCACTTAACCCTCAACACCCCAGCAGAGGCCTGTCATTTGACAAGTGGTCACAGCTGACCTGCTTGTGGCAGATAGAGAACTAGGTACCTTGGACTGAGGAGGCCGGTAAACTGGGTTATTATGATTGGTGTATTACTTTGTTTCTAAGCAAGATACCACTATTTAAAAATTGAAGTAAAATCCTAATAAGTCTCCTTGAAAAATGACATGTTGCCTGGAGAAATAACCATTTCCCCACAATGAGAGATTGGGTTCGATACACATTTTTTCATTGTATTTTTCCATTTATTTCCATACAAGTATATATTCCCCCTCCTCGTCCCCTGAATAGCCTTTGTTCAATAAACGTTTCTACTTTGATGTCATATACGCATACACAATTTTATGCCTATATACATTTTAAGAATGTATATAGGCTAAAAGTGTGAAAAAAATTACACTTAAAAATGAAAATAGCTAACTGTGAACTATAACAAACATTTCGATAAGACTAGTCATGGGAACTAAGTTCCTCTGGGGCTGTTTACTCACTTCAGGGGACTTACTTGGGCCAGAAACTTTTTATCCTACATAGGAAATGCCTGACAGAGGAGCAGAGAAAGTTCACTTCTTTGGGAAAGAAAAGGATGGATTCTACTTTAAAGGTTAAATTTCGATCTGGGAGCTATAATAGCACTGTCAAATAATTATTATTGTTATTTTTACAAATCTATTTCATTTTAAAACAAGTTGGGAAATTTCTGACTTAGTTTAAGTGAGACCTCAATTCTCCCAGGCCTGATCTGCCACTGGAGGCAGGACCGCCCGCTGGAATAGCGCCAGGCTGAGTCATTAAGATGGCAGCTCCCACTGAGAGAAATAAAGGAGCCAGATTCTCACAGCAGAGCCGCTGAACAGTAGGGGGAGGGAGAGAAGGTGGGGAGCTAATTTTTGCAGGCAGAGCCGAATGCTTCTTTTCCTAGGCACTCTTAGTCAATATTTATCTAGCTATTCACAGGATGGTAACTAATCATTTGTCTCTCTCTTTTCCGCTATCTTTCTCCGCCTCTTTGTGGTGTACTGAACTTGGGTGACAGAATTGAGGCTGTAATTTCTTCATCCTGCATAAGAGGATGTTGGAAAACCTGTGGCTGAAGTGTCTTTGAACTGGGAAGCCCAGGCAACTGGTTGTGGGCAATGAGCTTACGTTCCCTGGTGCTGAGCATAGACTTACGATTCATTAAGTAGGATGGGGTGTTTAGGTGTGTTTTAAAATTTTCATTTGTATTTGTTTTCATTTATTTTTATAGCATCATTTGGAGAGGGGTTGCATAGTGCCATTTGGAGAGGTTTACATGTAGCCATCTGGAGGGGGTTTGCCCTCGAGGGTGGGGGCAGAGCAAGGGTATGTGTGCTCCGAGTCCAGACATGTTGTCAGGTGTCCTGCCTTAATCCCTTGAGACAGGATCACTTGCAGAATGGAGAGCTAGACTGGCAGCCAGCAAGTCCATCAATGTCTCTGCCCCAGCAGCACTTGGACACAAGTGTGAATGTGGGGTACAGGTGTGAATGTGGGGGTACAGGTGTGAATGCAACCATGCTGGCTTTTTACATGAGTGCTGGGGGTGTGACTTCAATTTTTCATGCTTGTGAGTAAGCACTCTGACCCACCAGACATATCCCCAGTCCTCATAAGTGACATTTGGAAGTGGACTGGCCAACCCAGTCCTGATTTGATACCTCCTCTGGCTGAAGATATTAAAGTAGAAGAAATCCTGTTTGCCGTTTTGACTTGCAGTGGGATGTACAGAGGATGCCATCTCTGTTATGTCTTTGGTAGCAATCTGCCTCTCAGACTTTGTTGGTTTGGTCTATACTAGCTCTTATTAATTTCTTTAGTTAGCATACAAATAGCGGGTTTCATTAGGATATTTTCATACAGATGTATTAGTTTATCTTGTTCTTACTCCCCTCTTTCCTGTTCATCTCTGTAATCTCTGTTCATATGCCTCACTGGTTTCCCTACACCTGCAGAAACCACTTTAGATATGAGGATCTCAACCTGAATTTCAGTCATCATCAAGGAGCTAGGAAGGCTTGGCTGCTTCTACATTGCTGTAAGGAGTGCCTAATCCAAATTCACACTTTATGAAAGCCTGTGGATAAGAAGCCAGAGGTCAAGTTCACTGGGAAACACTTTGATTTGGGGAGAGATGGGCTTGGAAACACCTGAAGAAGTGAAGAGAGGGGCTGGAGAGATGGTTTTTTGGCTGAAAACACTGGCTGCTCTTCCAGAGGACCCAGAATCCATTCCCTGTAAACAGTGGCTCACAAACATCTGTAACTCTCCTGCCAGGAGATGCAACCCTTTTCTGGTCTTTGTAGGCCCTACACACATACATTGTGTGTAGACATAGATGCAGACAAAACACCTGTACACATTAAATTACAAGGAAGAAGAAAAAAGGAAGAGGGTAGAGTTGGAGAGAGGTGAAGAGAAGGTTGAAGTGGGGTGCAATTCCAGTGAATTCCAGGAGGGCTCCCGCCTAGGGTGATTCTTTAAAGATTTTCAGAAAGGAAATGAGAGGACTTTGATGGAGTAGTGTTAAGCATTCTAAATGTTAATTGGTCCTGCTTGCTGTCTGTAACTTATATTGACTCTGATTGGTTAAATAAAATGCCAAGGCCTGAGATTGGGCAAAGACAGAGAAAGGTAGGACTTCCTGAGATTAGAACAGGAAGCCTGCGCTTTAGACAGAGGACTAAAGCATTCCAGCCAGGAGCAGGAAGAAGAAGGAATTCCAGCCAGGAGAAGCAGGAAGAAGGAGGCACACACCATGGGTTAGAAAAAGGAACCTCATTCCACATGGCCAGGAACATTGGCATAGTGTGGAGAATGGCAGTCCAAGGGGACGTATGTATATATGGGTCATATTTGGGTAATAGAATTAAGAGCTAGCTTAGATGGACTAGGATTGCACAATTCAGGCCAAGGCTTGTTAAAATCCATGTGGTCTCTGTGTGCTCATTTATAATGGCTGCTTAAAGATTAACAGCTGAAAAACAACAATAATCTAAATACTGGTAAACAATTTAACTGATAATTTCTACAAATGACACCCAACGTAATTTAATTAATTATTTTTTTATAGGACTTGGCTTTCACAGTCTCACAACAGCTAGTAACTAGATGAGGGCTGTTCCCAGAGAGAGACTACTGGGGGAGAAGCATTCTCTTCAGCTCAGGATGTTTCTGCAGGCAGTCAGAAAATAGCACTCCCCACAGGTTGGGAGGGGAGAAACACCCCAGTTCTGAAGGGGGTGCTTCTCTGACAGGGCATAGTTCACACATTTACAGCTGACGTCTCTTGGATGCTGAAACATGAATCCCTATAACATTTGTTTCTGAATCTAACTTTTGCACGCCATGCCACATTTACTATCTAGTCTCATAAGTCATAACAGAATGCTAGACAAGAAGGACCATGATCTAATTCAACGACCTCCCCCCCTTTAAAAAGCAAACACCAACACCACAATAATAGGAATAGTTCATTCAAAGTTTTGGCAACGGTGACACAGTGATGATGGAAGCCAGGCCTCTGACTTCCAATGCCCCAGTCCCCTTATTCATGTCAGATGTCTCCATTTCTTCCTAGACTGACCCTAAAAACATGGAGGAAAGGAAGATTCTCTTTGTAAGAAGTGAATGGGCAGCAGGGCAGTGGTGGTCCATGACATAAATCCTGGCACTCTGGAGACAGAGGCAGGTGGATCTCTGAGTTCGAGGCCAGCCTGGTTTACAGAGTGAGCTCCAAGACAGCAAGGGCTACACAGAGAAACCCTGTCTTAAAAAAACAAAACAAAAACAAAGTCAAACAAACAAACAAGAGGAGTGAATGGACAAAAGCACACCCAGCAAGATCCTAACATAGGTCTTTTGGAGAACGGAACTGCTGCTCAGTCAACCTCAGCGCACATCCCCATTACAGGTTGGCTCAGCCACACCTTCCACACCGTCTGGACACTGCTGGACTCTGATATAGTATGAATATTTGGTAGACACTACATTAACATTCATTGAGTCCACCTCATCTAACTGAAGGAGAAAACAGAAAGTAATAGATCAGTTCATTGCAACTTGATCAATATTCTGATCAGACTAATCAATGAGCCAACTTACAAGGATCCCAGCTCAGGCTGAGGGCCTATTTCAAAAGTGACTGCCATGATTATACTATATTAGAAACATAGCAGAGGCAAACACATTTTATTTTCTGCCATGTCAGACTTCACTGAAGGAAAATCAATTCACAAGGTACAGTGGTTTCACTGGCAGCAATTTGTGTAGTAAAACCTCTTCCCTTGATAGCTCTGGCCAAGGCAAAGATAAGTTCTTTTATTCCAATCTTAATTACTAATATTGACTCTCAGATCACACATTGCACGTCACACTATAAGTCTGTCTGTCTTTCTCTCTGGGTATCTATATAGCTATCTACACCTACATCTATATCATCAGTAGTTACAGGGTAGTTACAAAGGGGCCCGAGAGGCAGAAGCTGATGAGGATACAGAGACTGTGGGAATAAGGTCACAAACTTGGCTGGAGATGCAGCTGCTGCCTCAGAGTCGAGCTGCAGGGTCCGAGATGAGCTGCAGAAGTGGGGTACAGTGGGGGCTGGAAAGAAGGTGGCCAAGACCAGGCCCAAGTGAACAAACGGATGGACTGATGGATGGAATAAGTGGGTGGATGAAAGGGCGGCGATTCTAGGAGGCAGAGTCACAGTGGGAACTGAGTCAAGCTGGAGTCCCTGGGACAGTTAGGAGTTCTCTACCTGTTGCTCCTTTGATGTATGCTCCCATGATCAGATGACAGATCATTGGGCCATTATGGTGGCTGTGTTACAAGTCCTTCCTGCACCCTTTTATCAGTCTATTATGTCTGATAAAGTCCCATGCCTGGCATTGCTGATAAGATGTTAACACACTTACGTGTGACTGCAGCCCCAATTTACTCAGACAAATTTACAGGGTGGTATTCTTAGGAAAAAGTTATCAGTCTGTGTCTTAGTGGTTCCTGGCAGGTGCTGTTGTTCACATGTCCAATCCAAAGAATGGAGATGCAGAGCCAGCCTCCATCCTCAAAATGCAGTCAAAAGCCTCTTGTTAAAAACAGTGTCTTGCTGGGCTTGGTGGCACGTGCCTTTGATCCCAGCACTTGGGAGGCAGAGGCAGGTGGGTCTCTGTGAGTTCAAAGCCAGCCTGGTCTACAAAGTGAGTCCAGGACAGCTAGGGCTACACAGAGAAACCCTGTCTCGAAAAAAAACCAAACCAACAAACAAAAACCAGTGTCTCTTGTTAGGTGTTGGTGGTGGCATACACCTTCAATCCCAGGGCTGGGGAGGCAGAGGTAAGTGCATCTCTGAGTCCAAGGTCAGCCTGGTCTACAGAGAGAGGGCCAGGGCTACACAGAGAAACCCTGTCTCAAAAAAACCAAACAAATAAACAACCCCCCCCCAAAAAAAAACCAGTGTCTCTCAGTGCAAAGCACAGTCTAAGTAAAAACTATTGGACATAATATGAAGTAATTTAGGGCAGGAGTTCTAACTGGGGCTCAGCAGTGATTCTAAAGGCATTCTCATTTGAATGACAGGTGGCCTCTTCCTGCACATGTCCATCATCTATTTACTCAATGCCTAGAGCTTGGCACCTATAAAAAAGGGGACTCTTACATGAAAAAAACAAGACTTAATCAGTCCCTCATCTGTAACACACCAAGGGTTCTTTTTACATGTCAAGATTCCTTTTTTTATTGAAAAAAATTATTTTGTGAATTTCACATCATACACCCTATTCCCTCCCATTTCCCACCTCCCCCCAGACCCACCCTCCACCCTTGTAATCTGTTCCAGCATAAAAAAGAACAACTCATTGTGGAAGCTGCAGTGTATCTCAGTGTGTCCCACAATACTCCCTTTTGTACACACAGTCTGCTTGCAAATGTTCATTATGATGACTCCTTGGTCTGGTACGAGGCCCCTGGTTTCCACTACTCCATCAGTATTAGAACTCTTCTCAGACCAAAGGCAGGGCTGGCACTCCCACACTCACTCCCTCAGGGCTGGCTCACCCACAACCCCCATATCCAGGACCAGCTGTAGTGTGCTATCCTGGCAGGGTGCAGGGCCTGCTCTCCAAAGTGCTGCAGCATGTGAGGAGCAGGGACAGCTCTCTCTTTTTTTTTTTTTTTGGTTTTTCGAGACAGTGTTTCTCTGTGTATTTCTGGCTGTCCTGGACTTATTTTGTAGACCAGGCTGGCCTCGAACTCACAGAGATCCACCTGCCTCTGCCTCCCGAGTGCTGGGATTAAAGGCGTGCGCCACCACGCCCGGCTCGGGACAGCTCTGTCTTGTGACCCCATCTGGGCCAGATCTCCTGGTGCTGGTCTTGTAATCATCTCAGGTTACCCCATGACGCCAAAGTGGAGTTGATATCCACCTTGCTTCTTTTCTCTTCTTCCGAGAATGTTAGGCTACTATTCATTCAGATGTTCATAGGTCAGAACACTGAATGTAGATATAGCCTCTACTGATGCACATGTGACATAGCAGTCACATCTGTAATGCCTCTATTATTGTACTCTATTAATGTACTCTAGGTGCAGTACATGTCAAGATTTCTTAACTGGTAAGTACGGTTCTCTTATCTTGTTTCTCTGCCCCAAGTCTTACCTCACTGGTTACATTGAATCCATATCATTTTTTTTCTTTTTTTTTTTTTTTTTTCGGTTTTTCGAGACCAGGTTTCTCTTTGTATCTGACTGTTCTGGACTCACTTTGTAGACCAAGTTGGCCTTGAACTCACAGAGATCTGCCTCTGCCTCCCGAGTGCTGGGATTAAAGGCATGAGCCACCAGGCCTGGCCCATATTATTCTTAAATAGAATAAATGAACCTTAAGCTATCTCTGTTAAAAGTCTTTCTGGGACCCACCTTGGCTTTCTCTTGATACAAAGTTTTTGACAATGTGACTTCACATATTTCTCTTCTCTGGCAAAATCTTTGAGTTCCACATGCACTCTAGCACTGCAGACTCCTGCTCTATCTTAAAAATTCAGCTCAATACCATGGTTTCCAGAAAACCATCCCTGATACCTCATTCTAAGTAATGACCCCAAGGCACCCGTGTTTAACCCAAATGCTCTTACCTAACCGTGTTTCTCTCCTCACTTGTTTTAATTGTGTCTTTCCCGCTGAGCTGTGTACTCTTAGGGAAACAGTGACTTACTCCGATCATATTCCAGGCACCAGACACAATGAAGCTGGTATAGAACAGATGCAGTTTGGGGCTGGGACTGTAGCTTCTTCAGTTGGATGCCTGTCTAGCATACACAAAGCCCTGGACTCCATCCCCTGCATCATATAAATAGAAACATAAACTGGCATGATGGCACAAATCTGGGATCCCAGCACCAAGGATTCAAGATCATCCAGGGCTACGCAGAGAGTTTGACACCAGTCTGAGATAAAGGAGACATTGTGAGGGAGCACAAGACAGTTTTAAGGCTCAGGAACAGTTTGTGCAAAGCCACTATGAATCATAGAATTAGGACACAAAAACTAAACAGCAAAGAGTTTCGTGACACCATAAAGAGGACAGAAAACTTTCTCTGGAAAGGACCAGAGAGAAATGTTTTATGCTTTCAAATGAAGAGGCGATGTCAAGGATAGACACTTTGGCACCTTGTTTAACCATTCAGCATGTAACTACCCATAGTTATCAAAGCCATTCTTAACTACGGTTTTGGAAGGCCACATTTGAGTAGTGGCCTGTTGTTTGCCAGCCTTTGCCACAAAATAGGAACAGACACAGACACAGCCCTCTGGGAAGGAAGACGTAGTGGCCTGGTTGTGAAGAGCAAAGTGATGAAAGGATACAGATCTGATTCCTTAACAGCTGGTGATCCACCAAAGGGTGGAGCAGAGGCAACAGGATCTTATTCGTGTCTTATAAATGCACAACTAGCTTCACACAGTGGAGCCTTGGAGTCATCTGAGCAAGCAAAACAACACTCATGCAGTTTCCAGCTTCCACCCCAACACATGGCACCTCAAATCCATTCCCAGTCCAATCCACATCTTTCCCAAGGGTAGAATTACTGGGGAGACTCAGAGATAAGGACTGATCTCTTCTAGTTTTCTGCAGCAACTAGGGGCTTTGGATTACAAAGGACTCTCCTAGCAGACAATGTTGCTTATCTGTTCCACAGACAATGGAAGAGTCATGTGGAAGCAGTGGAGCAGAGGCCATGCAGAACATTTGCTGTAGGTCTGCAGATCTGGTTCTACCTGGTTCTCTTGGGGACAGTGGTGTTATTTATCTGATCTTTTCTTTTCCACATCAGCCTACCTCCCACACTTACTTCCAAAACAGGTCTCAAATCACTCTGGAGCTTAGCCAAGCCTGGCTGAAAGAGGAAGTAAGCTTGGCCTGGTCAGTGTTCCAGTACTCAACAGATATGACAAAGAGGGCCAAGGCTGATGAAATCACCCTGAACAATGAAAGCAGGATATCTCTTCTTTGAGAGATTAGCCCAGACTAACATAGTAATGTCTGAGAATATAATAGGCAACCGAATTGGAAGGCTTTCTGGAATGGATGGAAGAGTGTTAGTAGCTAAATCATAAAAACAATGATTGGATTTTCCAAATGTCTGCATGAGTTAAATGGAGATCCGCCTCCAAGCCTTGTCTTGACTCCATGGAGACCTCTCAAGAATGACTTGCTCAACACTAACATCTGTGTGGCCACACCTACCCTTTTGCTCATTGAACTTTTCTCTTCTTTGCATGAAAACAACCTTGAACCAGACCCATGGCTCAGATAGTGGCAGTCATAGTTCACTGTCATGCTGGTTGTACATTCTTAAGCAACTTTCTAAAGGAGAAAAGTGGTTTCTAGAGTTGGTGGAAGATCCAATCTGTTTACACCTTGCTACAAGGAGACTAAATTAGTCATTTAAATGCCCAGTGCACATTGAAATAGTTTTGCCTCATTTGAAAACTCAGCATCAGGCATATTCCTAAACCTCCAGCCTTCACCTTGGGTTCCAGGAACAAGAAGATATGATAGCTTAAATGATAAGGAGCTCAAGCCATTCACAAGCCGCAGTGATACCACCCACCCCCAACACAAACACACACACACACACACACATACATACACACACATGTAAGTGAGGAAAATTATCTATGATGTTGACGCTGAACCCTGGAGCCTAGCTAATTTTATGGGAACTGTATTGTCTCCTCTAGCAGTTAAGACCTCTTTCAGCCACCTTGCAGAACCAGAACTGAGATAGTGATCAACCTGACCACACTTTGATCACATTGCTTTATAATACATGCCTCTTGTCTCCAGCCCCAATTCTTCTATTGAAGCCTAACATTCAGCTCAGTGCTGGGGAGATGTACCTGGAGTCACTGAATCTCTTCTCAAGGTGCCATGCTGCTTAAATCTCCTTCATGCCTTTCATCAATAACCATCTCTTTGTTTTCATTTCTTTGGTTTGTGGTACTAGATATTGAACCTGAGACCTCATACATGTCACCCAAGTGCTCTGTTTTTGAACTGCAGCTTGCAGCCCTTGATCATCTCTTTATTTGGTGCATTGAGACTCACGACAAAAGACAAGTGTGTTGGGACTCTCAGAGCAAGGGCTTTGGACCTGAGACTCCCATAACAGAACTATCTACAATTGTCTCAGAATAATCTGCCCTCTTCCTGTTACTGGCCAACTGTGTCCAATGAAATATTCCAACAATTAGCTAGGTCTGCAAGGTCTAGAAGACCAGGTCCTCATATTTTAACCTTTAATGTCAAATTTGTGATAGGTGTTCTGAGAGGGGAATTGTGTTTGAGAAGATGAATAGAGTGGACTATCTACAATGTTGTAAAAGCGGCAAGTTGTCATCCACATTTGGCTACTCTGCTGACCTACACAGAACTTGATGTTCTCTTCTGTAGAAAGAAGCCCTTCTTTTCATCCTTTAAGAGAACATAATGGATAACTGTCATGTTTAGTGTTCAGAAATAAAGAGTTCTGGAGTAGCCAGATATATTACAGGACATCTGTACAGGAGAATTTCTCGATAAGCACAAAGTGACATATTTTAAGGTCCTCTAATTAACAGGAGGTCTGATTTAAGAGGTGGACCCAAGGACCAATAGTCACCCCAGTATCTCCAACACTGCTGCTTCATCAAGGAGACCTGGTAAAGCAGGCCTATGAGCCAGTAGAGCTCTGCTTTGCCAGGATCACGCTAAGTCCCTAACTCATACATACCACAGCGTTGTTAGGCTTTACTTACAAATTTGCAATAATGATAAAAAAACAGATTTATTTATTTTTGGTTTATGTTTATGAATATTTGTATGCATGCATATATGTGTGCCATATGAGTACCTGGTACTTGTGGAAGTCAGAAGAGGACATCGGGATCCCTTGGAATGAGTTACATATGGCTGTGAGTCAACATGTAGGTGCTGGGAACTGAACCCAGGTCCTCTGAAAGAGCAGCAAGTGATCTTAGCCACTGAGCATCTCTCCAGCCTAAATCTTGTAATTTTTCAGTTTTGCAAAAATGATATAGTCAGTAGAAGCCATACTTTGGATTTTGTTGGTTTCCTGGGCTAAGGTTATATGTCACAATCCTCTCTTTATGCTGGGCTGGGTTCACTGACCATCAGTTCCAGCAGACACATGGTCAGGCAGTGAACCAAACAACCCTTCCTCAACAGTGTTCTGTGATGTTAAATATAATGTTGTTTTGGAGAGTGGGTGGACTCAATGTATTTTCAACCTAGAACCTTGTATTTACTTATTCAAAACTTTTTGTCATCTTTCTCTCTCACTGTATTTTGGTAATTTTTTATCTTCATTGCTCTCTTTCACCACCATTCCACTCTTTCTGAACCCCTTCTTTTTTCCCAGCAAGCCCCCTCCTACTTCCATGGCTATTTGTTGTGTGTGTTGCTTGCATGGTCACAGGGGTTATTTACTGAAGCATGGACAAGTTTATAGTGACTACGCAGGTCGTAACTAGTCACCTTACCCACTATGCCACTCAGTGTCACCAGATAATAGGATAAGGGTGTTTTTAGCATGTCAATACCCCAGGACCATTCTCCCAGATGACAGCAAATTCTGAAAAGTAGCTCACTGAGGATGCTATAAACAATTGGGACTGTCAAAGTCCCATAAAACACGATAAGTGGAGTCTGTACACTTAGGTCACCTATTTCATTTAGCCACCATCACTTCCAGGGCCACTTGCTTCCTGCACATGATGGCCCAAGTATCTTTCCTGTGAGTGGTGTTCATTGTGTGGCCCCCTACTCTGCACAGAACTACTTCCCCTCAAAGTGTCCCTTATGTCACAATCTGGGATCACAAAGTGAGTGAGAATCATAACTGCAGCCTCTCCTCGACTAAGGCCCTGATAGCAGACCCTCAGTCTGGCCAGAACAAACTGGCCCATTTTGAGAAGTTTCACTTAGCTTTGCAATCTTGCCTTCCCCTGAATGATTGTCATATGTATCAACTCAGTTCTACTAGACCTTGTGAGACAGAAATCTAGCCACTACCTTGAGTGAACCTTCTAGCTAGCCCTCTCCCCAGACACATCAACCCATAAAGGCGTATCCTAAAATCTCTTTGCGTGGGAAAGAAGCTAAACTTTGCACTGGACACTTGCACTCTAGTCAGATAGAGGGAGCAGAACTCCATCAACATAATAGCTAGAGATTCAGGAGTTCTGCTTAACATTGGCAAGATTGGTCAAGGGTTGGCTCTGCATAGGCAGTGTCTAAGCACCTTACACTTACAAGGTCATCTAAACCTCCTCCCAATAAGTCTAAACTACATGCTGGCTTTGTTCTTAGTTTGTATATGAGAGGAGTAAGGCATAGAGGGCTAGGAAGGATTGGCCTCATGGGTAGAGTACTTGCGTAGCGTACATAAAACCCTAAGATTGCCAGCATTGCATAAACTGGGTGTAGTGCCACATGTCTGTATTCCCAGCATTCCCAGTGGAGGCAGAAACATCTGGAGCTCAAACTCATCCATCCTTGGCTACAAAGAAAATTCAAGTGCAGCCTGCCCTCCCACCAAGCTCCCCAAGAGTAAGGTGCGTAGGACTTTGTGGAAGGTAGTGAGCAAGTGGTTGAACCCAAGCTGCTGCCTCCCCAGCCTCTGTCTCCTAACCTTTATGTCACTGCCAGGACTTCATCTTCTGTCATTCAATTCTCATAAGTACCCAGAGAGCTCAGCTGGCCCCATTTTGCAGAGAAGATGCCAGCCACAGAGTTAGTAGCCCACAAGGACATTTCAACTAGTTCCCCCTCAGGGGTGGGTTGTGGGCTCAAACTTCACCTTTATTGACTGTGAAGTAGAGTCATTTCCCACAACTTTTCAAACCTATGCAGATGAGAAAAAGGGGTGTTGAAAGAGTGATTCAGAAGAGAAAGCCAAGTAGATATGTAGGGAACAGTTAACTTAATGAAATATTTTTTTCACACAATATTGATCTAAAGTTACGTCCTGTGTTTCTTGGTTTGCTTTGTTCATTTAATGACATGAAAACCTGGGGAACTAAAACAAACTGGGAAGCATTAACACATTAAAAAAGAAACCCTTAGGGAATTGTACAAAACAGTTAAAAAGCTGTAACAGCATTTTCCTCTTAGAGAGCATTGCAGTGGCTCCATGTATGTGTTGGCCACTGGGAAGGAAATGTTTTGGCCCAACTCTGCGGCTTCTGCACACAAAAGGATGCGCATTCCATAGAGCTCCTGCCATCTGTCAATGGGCTGCACTTTTAGACTCAGCTTTTAGAGCCACCCTGTGGGGAAGGGCAGTTGTTCCTCATGATCCCAAGGGAAGACATCAGGTTGGCTGTGACAGTCCTCTGAATCATACACATAATCCTTCAGGGAGAAGTATTACAAGAGCAATAAAAAGAAATCTGTTCTGTATTATTTTTGCAGATTCCAACTAGTTAAATGTAAAACAAAGCAAAACAACAACAGCAGCAAAAGATATTACATACTTGACGCAGAAGCAGACCATTTACCATTTCTGTTTCCTTCAGGCATTTTAATCTATTTCTCCACGAGGAAAGCTAATGGTTGTTGAAAATCTCTTCCACTGTCCTACCACATTTTAGATGCCTATTTTCTTCAACTAGTCCTTCCCACAAAACCATGTGCATTTTGCTCTTAGGATTTATTGCCAAGGATACAGTTCTTTGAGTAATTTAGGAATTATCCAAAGAAGTATTAGAGGATTTAAGTCATCATATAGTAGTATTAATCTACCAAAAGATCTGTGAAGACTTTTTTTAGTATTAATCTACCAAAAGATCCGTGAAGACTTTTTTTGTTTTGTTTTTATGAATGTCTATCGATGAGAAACTTTTTAGGAAAAATGATTGAAACTACAATATTCAAGATAACAGTGGGAAAACATAATACACTGTTACGAAAAACATCCACTCATATACATAAACATACACTGTATATTATATTCACATCAGGCAAAGCCCCAGACAATGTTATGCCATTATTTCTACCCACCAAATACATTCTACTTTCCATCATCATGTACATACACATGATATGTAAACTGATCTAAAGAAGGGATAACATACTCATTGATGAATCCTTTTCTATTTACAGTTCTGTTCCCAATACTAATTACATTGTCCTTTGACCTGAAGCCTAATAATAAGAGCTATTTGGATTTCAAAAGTCATATTTAATATCAGAAAACCGGTCCTTTAAGCATTTCCTTGTGTTAGCTACTGCTGAATGAGCCAGATGGTCTTAATTAAACAGCCACAGTGACACGGAGGAGTACACAGAACACAGCTAAAGACTTTGCTGACTCTCCTTCCCTCTTGTGCATATTCACTTGCTTTTGTCTACAGTGTATCTTGGGCAGCATCTGTTTTGCTCATAAATCACCTCTACAATGATCAGGGAATAGGAATTGTTTACCATCGAACATGTCTGTCATTTGTAGGGAAATGCATTGAAAGGGTTCAAATGACATGTTCTTTCTAAGGTGCTGGTCAAGACTTCTTGCTTACTGAGCTGAAGCAGGTATTCTGGAGGTAGTGGCTAGGAGAGCTTGAACTGTGAGAAAGGGGGAAAAGTGACCTGCCTATTGGTGCAGAGGATAGAAAAGGACACCTCCTGGCTCAGTAATAGGACAGAGGCTGAGAACTGGAGTCTGAACTTGGCATTCAAGTTGAACATGAATGATGGGGCAATCCTTTTGCTCTGTGTTCCTTATGCTGTCTTCAATGAAGACCACATTGTACCCAAATGCTTCTTCGATCAGTTCATTCCCTGGGGCTGGGAGGTGGTCAGAGAAGGCGGCAAGGATGACAGATGTGCTGGCTAAATTCTCATGGAACGAAGCCAGGCATCACAGCAACTCCAGTTTATGGGATTGGAATTTTGCGAGTGTTGCAGCACTTTTAGAAGGTGAACTATTCTATGCTGAACCCCCATCCCTTCCTGTGTAGCTCATGACAAAGATTTGTTATACAGTATAAGTAGAAAACACAAACAAAACAAACAGTAATAAAGCACTGGCTATTCAGACTCCCAATGGATTCGCTGTGTTAGCATTCAACACTGAATGCAGACAAGCCAGTTCACCCCTCCCGTGTGAGTGATAAAAGGTCCTATCCATGGCCAGAAAAATGTACACACAGGATCTTCCTTGTGTGGTCATCTATGATCATTCATAGCATCTTTTACCTTATGTAAACATCAACTCAGAAAACTGCTTCTTTGCTGCAATTTCTATAATCTGCACAGAAAACATTTTTTAATTAACACTCTCATATTTATTGTCACAAGTAATATATTATTATATTATATATTTCCCCATGGGAACCAATCAGGTTATTTTTGTTTTCATTTTGACTGATGAAAAACTTTGCGTGCCTTTTTTAGTCAATGGGATATAGTACAAAATAGAAACTTATTGTTACTGAGGATATGATCTTCAAGTTCTTTGGAGCTTTATGACTGTGGTCTTCAGTGGCTTTTATAGGTGATGTGTACCCAGTACATGTTAATTAACTTACAGCCATTCTGTATAGTAGCTAGAAATCAAGGGCTGATTACAAAATGCCCTGGAGCAATTGCTCTGACTGTTCAGTATAACAAGCCTCTCCCCTGCCACCTACCTGTGACTGTTGAAGATAATAAAACAAAAGAAGGCTCTGCTAGCAAGGATTTCCTTTTTGGTTTCAACTCCATTTTTTTGTTATTGAGATGGAGGTCTTAAGTAACCCAGGCTGGGCTCAGATTTGCTGTGGGGCTGAGGATAAGCATGTACTCCAGATCCTTCTCCTTCTTCTATCTCCAAAGCACTGGGATTAGAGAGGGCACCACCACATCCAACTCCAGTTCCACTTCTAAGGGCTGCACTTGCACTATTAGCTTTCTTTATAGATTCCAAATCTCTTGTAAAAGGGTAAATCTCCAAAGAGGAAAATGACACTCAGCAAGTGGCTACCCTAGAAAAGAGAACTGCTTCCCTAGGACTTCTCCCATTGCTCTCATTGCTTTTATGTTTTTCTGCTGACAGTTCATACTATGCCCAGCCACTTTACCCAAAGCCCAGCTCTGATGCTGTTCCTGCTTAGATACCTTCAAGGCCTGCCCAACATCTGAGATTTTCCCTCCTGTATCATATCATGTTAATTATATTACAGTCATATCTCATGTATATTAGTATGCTAGAGTTATAATAAAATGCCACAGAGGAGATGACTTACATAGCAGGAATTTATTTCCTCCTGGTTCTAGGGGCTGGAAGTCTAAGATTGCAGGTTCTGCAGGTTTGATTGCTTCTCGGGCCTCAGTCCTTAGTTTGCAGGTGACTGCCCTCTTACTGGGTCCTTCTATAAACCTGAGGCTTTAGTATGGCCTCCAATGCCTTCTGGCCTGATGGAATGATGCCATTGACTATGCTGAGCCTTGACAGACATCCCCCACTTGCACTTGATTCACGTTCCGCTCATGAGTGAATGACCCTCTCTGCCCCTCTGTGTTCCTAGAGATTCACTGAAGAGCTCTTCTTTCCCAGAGAGCCTCCTGAAGAGATATAATCACACACACTCTTGGGGCATCTTCTACTTCTCTGATGACATAGACCTGTTTAATAGATTTAATTATTGATGTCTTATTACCTTTCCAAAACTGTAAGCTTCCCAAAGCATGGAGCTGAGTCTCATTCGTCTACTTTCAAGCCCACTGTTGCAAAGGGCTCCTTTCTAGTAAAGGAGCTGTCAAACGTCTCCACTCTAAGATGTCCAGTTGAAACCAAGACAGGCGCTGCCACTGTTCATGGACATACAGGTAGCCTTTAATTCTGCCTTCTGTTACTCAATATAGAGTGACTGTGAGCCACAATGGCAATACTCCTCTGTGTATACACAAATGTATACACATGCATACACACATCTTCATGAGAACACTGTGTAGTCAGAATTCCTGTCCCTTTACAAATACATTTGTATCCTAGCAAGCATTAGAAGGGAGTCTCTGTCCTTGGTGGCACCAATCTTAATTTCTTGGGCTAGTATAAGAGACTACAAACTAGGTGACCCGAAACAACAGAAATTTATCCACCCACATTTTAAGAGCTCAGTTCATATAGTAATATGCTCCCTCAAGAGCAAGTAGTCCAACCTCTTGACATTATGGCAAGATGCTCTCATTGTTATCTACAAAGTTCATGCTTAAGAACCTTGAGTTACAGAACAAAATCTCATATTGTTTTAAGTGAGCTTATGATTTTTGTATTGGGTGCCTTCTTAGTCATTCTTGGCTACATGCCTAAACTTTGTTTCTTCTGGTGGTTTTCTGAAACCTCTCAAGTTGTTGACTTGTGTATGTGATGCTTAATCTTAATTGTCAAGTTAGGACAATCAAGAATTACCTGGGAAAGTATCACTGAGGGATTTTCTAGATTAAGCTAGTTTCTTGGCATATCTGTATAGAATTATCTTGTTCCCATTAGTTGAGGTGGGAAAACCCACCCAACATGAGTGGCAACATTCCCTAGACAGGGGATCTTAAATTGTATAAGAGTAGAGAAGACAGGTGAGTACAATCATGAATAAATTTACTGCTATTTATTCCTAATTATTAATGTGAGGTGGCCAGCTCTCTGAAACTCTTGATGCTGTGATGTCTATACTATGATGGACTGTAACCTAGAACTATGAATGGAAATAAAGACTTTCTCCCCTAAAATTGCTTTTGTCAGGGTATTTTATCACAAGAACTGGAAAAGAGACAAAGTCAAGATGAGTCATCCCAACCCCATCCACACATGGTGTCATTTCTACCTGTCTCATTTCTCTGCATCTCTTCTATAAGGACACCAGCTACATTGGACTGTAAGGCTGCCCTAATCTAATATGGCTTCATTTTCATCTTAGTCATCCCTGCAAACAGACTCCTTTTAAATACGATCATATTCACCGGTGCTGGAGCATGGTGTTTTAGCACAGCTTTTGGGAGATGAAGCTCACAGCAGCTCTGCACCCTCTTGTCCTGCCAATGAGTGACTCAGCAGACATCTCCACTCACTAGCAGAGAGACAACAGAAACCTCAAAGCCCTTGAAAAGGAACTTATAGTTCTTTAAGAAAACTAACTTACTATTTAAAAAAAAGTATTATATATAAATGTAGTAAAAATATATTTAACATAAAACTTAGCAGCTTAGCCACTTCCAGGTTCAGGTTCACTGGTGTCACTCACACAGCTCCACAGCTGCCACAAACCATCTTCATTTCCCCTTTCCTTTTACAAAACAGAAGTCAAAGCATTCATGGGTCCCAGTGACAGAGCTTGCAGAACAGACCGGTGTCACCAGCTTCTGGTGCAACTAAGGAGACTTGTACATTACTTGTCCCAGAATGTGACTCAATTCCCTCATTTGACTGATGAAAGTATTGCCTGAGCAGAAGTGACTACTTGACTGGGGTCCCTTGGGAATGTTTGTGACAAATGCTCATGGGAAACATTACTGGCTCCATTTGAAAGTACATTTAAATGAGTGTAGTGCCATAGATATTTGTTCACAGTGCTTACCTATGCCAGACTCTGACTGATGTACTGAGATATAGCTTAGCTAGAGTTCTTAAGTCTATCATAGATGTAAGTATTTAATACCAGGAAACATCTCTGGGAGCACATCTTTCTGCTGTTGTTTTAATACTGGGTCTAATGTAGCCCGGGCTGCCTTAGAACTCATTATGTAGCTGAAGATGGCCTTGAATTTGTCATCCTACTGCTTCTGCTTCCAAGCGCTGAGATTACAACCATTTGCCGCTGCACCTAGTTTACATAGTGCCTAGGATTGGACCCAAGGCATTGTGTGTTCTAGACAAAGTACTCAGTGTACTGGGCTACATCCTCAGTACTTATTCCAAGTTTTATTTTAAAACAAACAATCCTTAACCTAATTATTTGTGTGTGTGTCCACACGAATGGGTGTGAGCAGGCACGTGGATGGGTGTATGTGGAGATCAGAGGACAACTTGTAGGAGCTGGTTCACTCCTTCCACAAGGTTAGGCCATCAGGTCTGGCAGCAAGCCTTTATGTTTTTATTTCATTTAAATTTATTTAAATTTCACTTTAAATTAAGTGTGTATGTATATATCTATGTGAATATGTGCATGGGTGAGTGCAGGAGGCCGTGGAGACCAGAAGAGGGCACTGTATCCTCAGGAGCTGGAGTTAAAGACTATTGTGAGCCACCCAACCTAGGTGCTGGAAACCAAATTCAGGCTGTCTGAAAGAGCAGTATGTGCTTTAACCCAGGGCCATCTCTCCAACTCATGCATTTACTTTTTTTTTTTTTTTTGTCTTTTCTTTAATTTCAGGCAGAGGGTCTTACTAAATAAGTAGCTCTGACTGGCCTAAACTTGCTATGTATGGAGACCAGGCTGTACACAGACTCCAAGACCCACCTGTCTCCCCAGCTCACATACTGGGATTAAAGGTGTATGACAACACACACAGTCTTTTTTGCACTTTAAAAATGCATTTATTGATTCCAGCCAGGAGCAGAAGGAAGAAGAAGGCACACACCATGGGTTAGAAAAAGGAACCTCATTCCACATGGCCAGGAACATTTGCATAGTGTGGAGAATGGCAGTCCAAGGGGACGTATGTATATAAGGGGTCATATTTGGGTAATAGACTTAAGAGCTAGCTTAGATGGGCTAGGATTGCACAACTCAGGCCAAAGCTTGTTAAAATCCATGTGGTGTCTGTGTGCTCATTTGTAATGGCTGCTTAAAGATTAACAACTGTCGAACCAATTAACAATAATATAAATACTGGTTAAATAGTTTAATTAGCTATATTTTTTTTTTACAAATGGCACCCAACGTGGGGCAATTAGAATCAATGCTTACAGCCTGAGAAGGCCTGGGTGAAAGCCAGTTTCCTATCCAAAGAGTGGGGAACTGAACCCAAATGCATTTCAAAAGTGTGGCTAACTTAACAAAAGCTGTTGCCTTGCAGCAAAGGTGGTAAACTTAGCTCTCCTTACCTACTAAAAAACTGGCAGCCTTCTAAACAGAATTTCAGAGTGAAATTAATCGCCTAGATTAAAAATGGAGAAATACATAATGCCTCAATACGTTTGGATTCCAATTGAGTTTGTTCCTCTTAGCATGCAAATGATTTTTACCCTGACAATTGTGGTTCTGTGTATCGTTTTTGAGAAAGTTCAGACTAGGATAGTTTTAAAGGAAAGAATTTACAGATGGAATGCTAAATTGCCAACAATGATAATGAAGGAAGGAGGGAGGCCCTTCATGATAGATAATATAAAATTGATGGCAGCTGGAGCTAAGAGCTCCCTGGCTATGAGGTGCTCCTCAGGGCTTTCTGGGAAGGGTCCACCAGTGAAATACAGCCAAAACTAGACTCTAAGGAATAATGAACAAAGTTTTAAGTGCAGCATGGTTAGACATGCCAAGGCTCTTGGAATGTTGTTTCTTTGTTTGATTTTTGTTTAGATGTCTTTGATTTTCCTATATCAGGAGGTAGAAAGGATATTTTTCTGGTTTGGCATTGCTAAAACAGATTTTTGAAGATTTTGGGCAGATTTCGAATTGTCATTACAGTTCAAGGTTGTTCTCTGGGTTACAGAGATACAAAATCTGGGATTTAAGTGAAATATTTGAGCAGGGTGGTACTGGCACACACCCTTAATCCCTTAATCCCATCACAATAGAGGAAGAAACAGGCAGAATTCTGGATTCTAGACCAGCCTGGTTTAAACAATGAAGGCAGGGCGGGAACCCTGCTGATAAGGCTGCTTACTAAAGACAGTCTAGAATTAAAAAATGACACATTTTTTCCTTGATGTTAAGTTTAATAATGTCCTTACTGATCTAATAGATAAATGCACATGATCTTAAATTTATGTAAAGAGAAAAGGGTCACAAGCTAGTCTCCTTAGTTGTGGGGCTCCCACTGGAGAACTGGTTTCAAGAGACATTTTGCCCTGAAGGAGAAATGTTAATTGCTGAGTGTGGTGGTGCATACCTTTAATCCCAACACTTGGGAAACAAAGTGGATCCCTGACCTTCACCAAGGTCAGCCTGGTCTATAAAGTAAATCCAGGACAAGGATAAACAGATAAATCCTGTCTCAAAAAAAGAGAGAGAGAGATAGAGAAAGAAATATATTCTGTTAACCAATGTAAGGACCCAGAGTTTAGGCTGGGCAAGAACATGCAAACTGCATGCCTACTACAGCCAACATGGTGCTTCCATGGGAGAATTGGAACTCAAACTAACACAAAATGGTTTAATTAATGCTATTGTTTAATAAGGGTAATTAAATTATTTAAATTCATCCCTTGATCTCAAAACTTGGGAGACAAGGACAAAACAGGTTCCTGTGTGTTCGGTGCCAATCTAAATCTACAGATATCTACAGAGCAAATTAAGACAGCCCAAGCTACAAAGAGAAACCCTGTCTCAATAAGAATAGATACATCCACATAGAAATTAAATCTCCAAAGAAAGGAGAAAAGGAAAGAAGAAATACATTAATGCATACCTTTGTTCCCAAAACATGGGAGACATAGACAGATTGGACCTTTTGATTCTGAGGCCAACCTAATCTACAAAAAGCCAGAACAACACAGAGTAAACCTGTTTTAATCAATTACTTAATTTATGTCAACTGTAGATTTAAACTTCATACAGTCTTATGCTGTATTTTCAATTTAAAATAGATTATATATGGCCGGGCGGTGGTGGTGCACGCCTTTAATCCCAGCACTTGGGAGGCAGAGGCAGGCGGATCTTTGTGAGTTCGAGGCCAGCCTGGTCTATAAAGTGAGTCCAGGACAGCCAGGGCTACACAGAGAAACCTTGTCTCGAAAAACCAAAAAAAAAAAGGAAAAAAAAAAAAGATTATATATAGCACATATATGCAATACTATTACATGCCATCTTTTTCTATGGCATGAATGGAGACTTACAAATGTCTTTCTTCTGTTCAAAGAACAGGAAATATTCCTTCATTGATTTGTGCATCCTGCACATCCAATGCATTTTGGTAATTGCAGAACTATATGTTACTTGTGAGAAATTATATATTTTCAGAACAAAGGGACCAGAGTCGAAAGAAGACAAGAAGAGTAACCCAAATGATCCATTCTCATAGAATGTGTCAATAGCTGTTTCCTCAAAAATCTGCATCCAGAACAACTTCAAACAGCTTGCTGAAATGGCCCAGCCTCTAGGACTGAACTTTCCTACCAAAGTCCAGCTTCGAAGTACAAACTGCTCAGGATATTCAAATTGCTGAGCACATAGAGACTGGAAAACAAATGTTACAATTTACTTGCTTAACATTTTTTTTTTATTTTTTTTTTATTTGGTCCCCTAAACAGGTTTTCTGCGACCCAATTCAGCAGGAAGAAGTTTTAAGAGAGCGATGTCCCATTCCCAAAAAGTGGGGTGGGTGATTCTTTGGTCATTTGATGTGTTATAAATATTGTTTAGAGGTAATGGTTACAAATTGTTATATGGTCTTGATAAGCAAGGTATATTAAGTTAGACTTGGAGATCTCTTTTTCTTTTCTCTATCCTTCTTTCTCTCTTATATAGTGGGAAAAGACTTGAAAAGAAAAAGAGGGGAAATATAATTATATAATATAGAAATGATAAGATGTAAGGATAGATTATTGAATCTGCTCTGAAACTTAAAATTATTGTTATTCTTTAAATAAGGTAATCTTTTGATACATTGGTATATAATTTTGTATATTGATACAAAAATAAGATTAAGTTTGATTCATTAGTATAGAATTTTATATTTTGACACATAATATGTATATTTCAACTCTTGTATAAGGTATTGTGCCTGTACAAATCATTTAAAAGTGTAGGTTTACTTGCGATCCTTTTATGGGTTGCTATTGCAATCTATTTAGGAGTCCGGATAATACAAATTTACTGGCCAGTCAAGCTCCTGGTCATGTCAAATACTAGGTTAAACTGATAATAAGTGGATAAAAATATACAGTTTGCTTGTTCAAAGATAGATAGATGATAGATAGATTTATAAATAAAATAGTAGATGTCTTCAAAAATGCATTTATTTTCATGTGTGGAGTGCTTTGCCTGTATGTACTGTATGTAATATGTGCACTGCATGCGTGCTTGGTGCCTGCAGGGCCCAGAAGAGAGCATCAGATCTCCAGGATCTGGCATTAGAGACAGTTGTGAGCGGCCATATGGATGCTGGGAATCGGACCTGGAAGAGCACATATGCTCTTGACAGCTGAACCATCCCTCCTGCCCTCACTTTTACATTTTTAAAGAATCAAAAAAAAAAAAAAAACTGTAGAAGGAGCAGGGCAGTGGCGGCACACATATTTAATCCCAGTACTGGAGAGGCAGAGGCAAGCAGATCTCTGAGTTTGAGCAAGTTTTAGGACAGCCAGGGCTACACAAAGAAACCCTGTTTTGAAAACAAACAAACAAGCAAAATGCCCCAAACCCTTGGAAGAGTTATGACATGTGAATTATATAAAATTCTGATATCAGTGCCCATGAATATTAAAGTTTTATTAGATCCCAGCTATGCTTATTCTCTTATGGATTGTTTGTGGCTGTTTTGGTGTTATGATGGTGAGGTTGAATAAGTATGACTAATGATGCTAGTGGTTAAGACAGATTATCTGACTTAAACGTAGACATCTGGTAGATACTTATCAGTGACTATTGGCCAGGGACTAGTTTGAGTTTATTCTAGTAAAAATAAGAATTTCTTGTATTCATAGTTATGACTACCTGCTTATAAACCTTCTAGGGCTTTTGTGGTGTGTGTGTGTGTGTGTGTGTGTGTGTGTAGAGAACCACCAGTGTCATCTCAGAAGCCATCTACTTGTCTTTGAGATAGGATCTCTTACTGGCTTGAAACAACGCACTGGGTAGTGCAGACTGGCTGGCCAGTGAGACCCAGAGGTCTACCTGGCTCCATGTCCCCAGCCCTGGGATCACAGGTACCCATCAGCACATCCAACATTGTGCTGCTGTTTTACATGGGATCTGAGGACCGGACAAAGGCCCTCATGCTTACAGGCTGATACCTTACCCATGGAGCCATCTCCTCAGCTCCCAGACCCCAAGAAATCCCAGGCTTGTGGTCCTACTACACCAGTGGTGACCCCACTGTCTTTTTTCTCCTCCTTCAGCTTCACTGTTTCCCAAGCTGTAATACAGGCATGTATTGCTAGAATCCAGAGTTATTTCTCTTGTTTAACTACTTTACGAAACATCTTCTTAGTACTCTTTATACATTTCTTAGTATTTTCTTTAACATTTCTTAGTATTTTCTTAGCATTCTAGGTTCCACACTCACTCTGGGGTTTACTGATCATGTTAAAAACTTTTGACAACAATCTTTGATTTTTACTGAAAAAACTAATTACTTCTCTCAGAAAAGGAAATGAAAGTCAACTTTGTTCTTTAAAAAGTATATACATTCTTGAGAGTTTCACACAGGTGTACAATTAAGCACGATCATATCTACCCCTCATTTCCCTCTTTCAATTCCTATCACACCCAACATCCTATCCCCACAGATTCCCCTCTCCCCCAATTTCATGTCTCTTTTTCAATGACCCACTAATTCCAGTTAGTGCTGTTCCTGGTTAGATGTGGGGTCACTAACTGAAGCATGAAACCCCTACCACTGACTGTATCCTCCAAAACTATTGATTCTTCCACCCCCAGCAATGGTCAGTTGCCAATAGTTTCTCAGTAAGGGTGTGGGGTGGGGTTTGGCAACCCTCTGCCCCACCTAGGACAGAATTCTGGTTGGCTTGATCTTGTGTATGTCTTGTGCAGATATCCATAGCTGCTGTGAGTTCACGAGCCCAACAGCCACATCGTGTTCAAGAGACAGACTTTCACATTGCTCTTCCTCATCATCTGACTCTTTCTTTCTCTCTTCTGTGAAGACATCTTTGTCCTTGCTATGACATTCTACATGCCATTTTGATTACCATCTCCATTCCTTCAAATGGCCTCCACTTCCCATAACTTAAATTTTTTGATTCAACCAATATTTAGTTTCTACTCTATATTCTAATAAACAGTTCATCTATAACACTTTTAATAATTTTATGGTAAGCCCCTTAATGCCTCTTGATTTAAAATAGCTAATTTATATTAATCACATGAAAGGACTGTTCCCTTAATCCATGTCCACCAGACTCTGTGCCCTATCTTAATCTTAATCTATCTCTATTCACAGGGTTTATCATGTTCTAAGTATGCCATAGGCATAAATTATAAGATCAGTCACACTTTGAGCACCTCAGATGATGCCTGCTTCTCCCATGGCCCCTACTAAGGATCCTTCTTAGGTGACCATGTTTTATGTCATGATCCCCTCTTTCTTAGGTGTTACTACATCAGCAGCAGTCAATGAACACTAACACTTTAGGTGCCAAAATTGTTACTAAACTGGAGCTGAACTTTGTTATAAGAGTCTCAAAAATGAAAGCAAGAAGGTGCAGACAGATTTATCCAATCCAAAGTCAAGGCGAAAAATTCCAAATAACCAAAGTACCTTGAGCTTCAAAGATGTGAGAAGAACAAATAATCAGTGTTGAATATGCAGGATCAGGAAAGCCCACAGGTCTCAGCTGTAAGGGAAAGCAGCCTCCCTGAGGCGTGTTCCGTTCTCCATGACCTTCCACACAGTGTTTACCACGGAGACAAACCTTGATTTTCTGAGCTTCTAGTCTTGCCAAGTATTTCACATCATTGGACTTCCATTTCTAGAAAAAGCTCAAAGTAATTTGTAAATGCTTTGCAATCCCAGGGGCTTATAGAAGATCTCAAAAAATAGTTGGCTAGGGTGGGAATGAGGACAGTAGCTCTGTGGTAGAGCACTTCCCTTACAGGCGCTAAGTCCTAGGCTCAAACTCAAGGAATGCAAGAAAACAAGTTTACCAGTGGATGGCTGTCTGAAAGGCTGAATGATAACCATCAGTTGTCTGCACTTCTTTGCATTGGACTTTTTCTTTTTGCATTGTATTTTTGTTTTGTTTTGTTCTGTTTTTCTAGTTGAATTCATAATTGGAAGTAGAAATTTGGAGCAGCAGGCCTAAAAAGCTTATGGATTAGCTATGAACCTCTAACCACGAACTATCTACAATCTATAACAAGATCACCGAGGTCCTTTCATGCCAGGCCAGGGACTGCAGCATCCATTCTGTAGGTACAGGTGTCTCCAGGAAGATAACAGGGATTTGCTAGAAAAATGGAGTTCTGACTCTAGCAACTTATTTATTAACAATTGCTGTGCAGAGGCCTCTTCTGTGGCTTGAATTCCAACATTGGGACCCCTGTTATTACCATTTCCAGGGATAACAAGCAGGGTTGATATAATTCTAGCAAAACAACAGCCTCCAAACAGATTCACCTCTGCTGGATACAGTTGTCCTCAAGGAGTTCATGGCTTTTGCAGCTAAGTATTATTTATTTCCCTGGTCATTCTCCTGTACTTATTGAAGGCTGGTGGAGAAACAGTGCCAAGATTTCCCACTTTCGTAAGCCCTAACACCTGTGCCAGCGATGTGTCAAGCAAGAGGTGAATCAGCTTTGTGAGGGCCAATGGGTCTCAGGGAAATCAGGGTCTGTCACCAGAGAACCCTAAATATGGCTTGTAAGTCACTGACTACTTCACATGATTCTCTCAGAGCCTCAGTAGAGATGGGTAATTGATTTTATTTCTTATTTTGCTCCTACTGGAGGCTATTTGTGACCTCTCACTGAAATGCTGTATAAAGAATTATGATCAGGCTCAATGGAAAAGAGAGTCATTTTCAACTAGTAATGTCTGAGAGGGATGCAAAAGGAAAAGTAGCAACTCAGAGGTGACAGGCTGGGGACAGGTACAGTTACCTCCAGAAAAATAGTCATTGTCCCATGACCTTATGAACCTGAGGCACCTAAGAGTGAGACTCTTCAATCCTTCTAGAACAGTTTGTTATTTTAAGTTTTCAAGCAAGAGAAGAAGGGTAAGAAAGAAATGGTTGAGCCTCTAGTCAATTAACCTATAGGAACACCTTGACAATAGAAGAAATAGCTTCTTACCACTGACAGTGCTGAGATCTGTCCTTTACTGGCCATGTCAGCTTCATACAACTTAATCTATGTCTCTCCTTTTTCCATTAAAAAAAGAGGTTGTCCACCCAAAAATCATTTCCTTTCCCTTTTTTCCTTACCAGTAATGCTACCTTGCTGTGGTAGAGACTAAACAGGGAAGATGTTAAAGTTTTTAAGCTCTTCAGTTAAAGTAAAATGGGGCACTCCGTGGCCTATGAAGTCTGAGACGCTTGCAGGATTTACCACGAAAGATCACAGGGAAGGCGTGTGTGTGCAAGCATAAATCCCAGAGCACACACAGGCTCCTTCCTGTCATCAGCTCAGACTTGGACCCGTCATCCCTTTAAATGTCAAAGCAAGCTGGGTACCAAGGGTGGGGACAACTTTGCTCAAAGGAAGTGGTGTCTGCTGCCAACCAGGCTCTATGTAGCACTGAGTTTGGTTTGCAAGAAAACCATCTAGGAGGTGCCAGTCTGGAAAGCAGGTATTTGGGAAGTGGAGGGTGAGGGATCAGGGGATCAAACCAGTTTCTAGTGCTTCCTCAGCCTGGACATGGGACATTCTATGTCAAATGCCCACCAGCAAAGTAACGACAGGTAGGTATCTGTCTCTTTTCAGGCTTCTGGATGGTTCCCTGAGAACACTCAACACAGAACTGTGCGGTCACCTCGAGAAGAGAAGAAGCAGATGGATGTAGACATCATTGAGCTGTTATGTCACTCTGGAACCTCCTGCCTGCAGGCTGTGGGCTACGTGAGAAAACACTGCTGCTCACATCACTTCTCGTGTGTCTTATTGCTTGGAGTCAAAACCCATCCTAATTGATGTTTGGTTTTTAATGATTTATTTATTTTAAGTGAATCGGTGTTTTGCCCATGTGTATGTCTGTGTGAGGGTGTTGGATCTCCTGGAGATGGAGTTGCAGACAGTTGTGAGCTGCCATGTGTGTGCTGGGAATTGAACCCAGGTCCTCTGGGAAAACAGCCAGTGCTCTTAACCGCTGAGCCATCTCTCCAGCCCATAGTTGATATTTATATAGAGAAAATCATATCTACATTAGAGGCTCTTTCATTATTATCTCTTCTAAGAAACCATCCCACTCTTGTAGCATGAAAATGTAGCCATTGCTTTCTGTTCATGGATTCTGTGGATTTGGAAGAGCGCAGTAACACTGAACTGTGCTCCTACAATGTCTACACCTTTAACTAGATGACAAGATCATGGGAGACCCCATTACCAGGAGCTTGAATACTTGAAGGTCTTGTTCTGGCAAGTCTGGTAAGTGTCATGCACACCTTGGACAGGACACCTATTCAGGACCTCTCCATGTGGCCCCTTGGATTTCCTCACAGCATGGTGACTGAATTCTAAGCATGTACATTTGAAGAAAGTAATAGGGAAGCCATATTGCCTTCTGTAACCTACTCTTGAAAACCACCATGCTAACTTCAGCTATATTTGCAAGACCACCTATACTCAAGAGGAAAGAGTGTAGACCCCAGAATAAGAATTACTAGGTAGTGAATGGAGGTGGAATTGGAGATATTTTGCAGCTGGCTTTGAAACCAGTAATCTTTACACATGCTCACTCTGAGGAAGAAATAATGGCATTATGTAAAGCACCCCCCCCCAAGAGTCCTACTCTCTAGTCCCTTTCTTACCCTTACCTGTATATAGTCATCTATGTATGTTTTCGGACACCTCCTCTACACCACACTTATATTCTAATGCACTTATTTTCCTGGCATTCTAATTTTAAACATTAAAGTCTTAAAAAATTATTTGTCAAGAATTAAATCATTAACTGGCTTTTACTGAATATGCAGTAAATGGAAATTCTCACACATGTTCCTGTCTTGCCAGTACAGGCCTATTTTAACCAGGGGAGAGAATTTCTTTTCAAGAAAGTTTCTTTTAATCTAAAATTGTTTTTTATTTTGTGAATTTCACATCATGTACCCTATTCTTACTCATATCCCAACTCCCATTACCCACCATTCTTCCAACCACTCCCAATAGGAGAAAAAAAAAAAAAACTCATTGTGAAAACTGTAGTGTGCCACATTGTGTCCCACAATATTCCCTTTTGTCCATACTTTTTTGCTTGGAAATGTTCATTACAATGACTCCTTGGCTTCTGGCTTCTGCTACTTTGTCAATACTGGAACCTCACTGGGACTCCTCGCAGATATCCTGTTGTTGTCCTGTGTCATGGAGATCCTATAGTTTTGGGTCTGTAGAAGTGGTCTCTTCATGCATTCCAGCACATCCGTAGGGTAGATGCTGGGGTGGGCCAATGAAAAGCCCTGGTTCTGAGCATGCAAACCCCATATCCAGGGCCAGCTTTACTGTGCTCCTCAGGTAAGGTGCTGGGCCTGCTCTCCCTAGTGCTGCAGCAGGTTAGGGGCTGAGCCAGCTCTCCTGTTCTCATGAACCCATCAGGGCCAACTCTCCCACCTCCTACCTGTGGCAAGGGCAAAAGAGAGTGGAGGTGATCTCTCCCTTGCCAATACCACCACTCAGTGGACAATAGTCAGGACCAGTCCTCCTGGCCTCACACTCTTGGAGCTGGTTCACCTGCAACCTGCACATCCAGGGAGAGCTCTACTGTGCTGCCAAGACAAGATGCAGGGCCTGCTCTGCTGAGTACTACAGCATGTGAGGGGGCAGGGACAGCTCTCCTGCTCTTGTGACCCCTTCAGGGCCAGATCTCCTGTCCACTACTGATGGTGAGGGAAAAAGGGAGGGAAGGGGATCTCTCCTTTGCCATCACCACCCGGAAGCAGACAAAAAGCAGGGCTGGCTCTCCCACACTCACTCCCTTGGGGCCAACTCATCCTCAACCCCCCATCCAGGGCCAGCTGTACTGTGTTGCCCAGGAGAGGTACAGGGCCTCCTCTCCTGAGTGCTGTAGCTGGTGAAGGACAGGGCCAGATATCCTGTTCTCATGATCCCAGGGCCAGGTCTCACACCTGCTATGGGTGATGAGGGGTGAGGGAGAGGAGGGTTTCTCTCCCTCATCCATGTCACCACAGGGAGATGAGTGGTAGGGCCAGCTCTCCCAAGCCTGCATCTGTGGTGCCAACTCACTCACAAATATGCAGGGCCTGCTCTCTCAAGTACTACAGCTGACTAGAGGCAGGGCCAGTTCCTGCACAGTGCCCAGGTGGGGGGGTGGGCCAGTTCTTCACAACCCTCAGACATCAGGATGTCCCCAAGTGGCAGCCCAGACAGAGATCTCCATTTGACTTTTGGTAGTAAGAGACCCCTGCTGCCACAGGGCCATGGATCCAGATATGGCCCCAAGGACCATATATGGCACCAGAGGCTAGGACCCCACCATTGCCCTAGATGGCATCACCAGCTACTCACATCAGGTTGTTCCTCACTGCCCTCAAGTCTCCACTTCTGCCTCTCTTCATTGTGCCCACGTTCTTCTCTTTCTCATCCATTTCTCCACCACTTACTTGTTCCTCTTAGCTGTGCCCAGGGTCTCTGATTGTCTGGGGTTGCCTTAGGAGTGGTCTCAGGAGTGCTGTGCCCCATTTGTACATTGCCCATTATGGCACCTAGCAGGGGTTATCTTCAGTATGGTCTGACCCCCAGGCCTGTGTGGCTCCAGACTGGTGTTCATCTCAGGTTAGCTCCTTGTCAATGCCCATGGCACCAGTCTGGTGGTTGTCTTGGGCTCAGTCCTTGCCCAATTCCCAAGTGGCCATCTGCCTGGGGTCCTTGGTGCCAGGAAGGGTTCTTCTAGTCTCTGACTTGCTTCCTGTTCTAGGAGTCTATCTGATAACTTTTCTGGTGCTAGACTGGTGGTCATCACAGGTTCCTTGTCTAGGCCCCATAATGCCAAACTGATGGAGGTCTCCAGCTTGCTTTTTTCAGGAAATGTTAGACTACTATTCATTCAGATGTTCATAGGTCAGAACACTGGATGTAGACATTACCTCTCTCCTCTCTGTCACCTACTGATGCACATGTGACACAGCAGCCACATCTCCAATGCCTCTAGGTGCAGGGAAAGGTTTTTTTTTTTAAATCTTTATAACAATATAGTTTTTCAAGATAATTTTGAATCTAAATTTTTCTTTCAAATTTTAGTTACTCAAGGCTGGATAGATGGCTCAGAGGTTAAGAGCACTGGCTGCTCTTCCAGAGGTCCTGAGTTTAATTCCCAGCAACCACATGGTGGCTCATAATCATCTAGAATGTGATCTGGTGCCCTCTTCTGGCCTGCAGACATACATACTTCAATATAGAGCATTGTATACATAATAAACAAATAAATTTTAAAAAAATTTAGTTACTCATTTATTTAATGTGTATGGGTGTTTCATCTCCACACCAGAAGGGGGCATTGGATCCTATGGAATTACAATTATAGATGGGCTTGAGTTGTCATGTAGGTGTTGAGAATTGAACTCAGGGCCTCTGATCTACTGAACTACTGAGCCCCAAATCTAAACTTTTCCATCAGCTATTTCTCTTTAGCCTGAAGCTGGACCTAGGGTCTCATTTTCTTGGCTAATATCTTAATGACTGTGGACTGAGAAAGTTTTTTTTTTTTTTTAAGACCTTTAAACACATGGAGATGGTTAGATAGTAGAATGTTAAAGTCAGGGGCCAAATATGTATAAACTGGACATTGGGAAGGTATACTGGGCCATTTAACTCTCATAAATGTGGCATATTTATATCTGTTGTTTTGTATAATACTTACTGTTATAAGAGAAGGAACCATCTGTTGGACTGAAAGGGAAAACTTCTGGGGGGAAGAGGGTGGAAGGGTGGGTTAGGAAGGGGGAATAGGGAGGGGTTTGTGACTGAGATGTAACTTGAAGAAAAAAAAATAAAGTATTTATAAAAAAAAAAAAAAGTACCAAGAATTGCCTCGTACACAATTTATAACTCAACTCTCGGACTCTTGCAAATATGAAAAATCTCCTTGTATTTTCATCCAAGCACAGATAAAATGCTGGAGAGAGTATGCTAGCGAGCTTCCCATTGCTGTAATGAAATGCTTACAGTAATCAATACAGAGAGATGATGTATTTTGGCTCACAGGTTTGGAGGCTCCAGCCCTTGCTTAGCTGGTCCTGCTCCTTTGGGGCCTCTGGTGAGGATGCCAGATGGCAATGGCTGGAAGGTGCAGTAGAGCCAAACAGTGTTCCTCATGGCTGACTGAAAGAGAGAAAGGGTGTGAGAATCAAAAGCCCCTTCAAAGGCATGCCCCAGTGACCTGAGCCACTGTTCTAAACTCTTCCTCTTTTTTTTCTTTATTTTTTATTTCTTCAAGTTACATCTCAATCGCTGTCCCCTCCCTATTCCCCCTCCAGTCCCACCCTCCCACCCTCAACCCCCCATCCTCTTCCCTTTTTTTTTCTTTTAAGTTTAAGGTATATCTATTTCCCCCTACAGTTTCCCCTTTCAGTCCAACAAATGGCTCTTTCTCTTATAATAACAAATACAATACAGTACAACAGAGGTAATTAGGCCACAGTTATGAGGGTTATATGGCTTAACGTACATTCCCAATGACCAGTCCATATGTATTTGGTACTTGACTTTAACATTCTACTATCTAAACATCTCCATGAGTTTAAAGGTCTATATCTGACTCAACATTCATACTAACTTGCAACACAATTTTAAAAGTATCTTCTTAGATCTATAACACTCTCTTGACTCCTAAACAACTCAAAATTAAATTATGAGACTCTAGCTATCTGTTCTTCAACCACCTCAGAGACCTGAGAGGGATAAATATATCTGATTTTATAGGAAGTACAGGGCCTGCAGCTTCCCAAACTAAGAAATGACATACCTGTGGCTGCCTGGACAGTTCCCATTTTCTCTCCATACATTACAGCATCGATCTTCAGTCATTTGGCCCCGTTTCTCTGACAGACATTGATTGTAGAGCAGGGGTTATGAAGGACTTACCTACCCTGTCTTGGCAGAGCTAGGCTGTCGACTTACCTGCTTCCAGGTTTTGTCCTTTTTGGACAGCATTCTGTCTACAGTTGGGGCAAGGGCTAAACTCTTCCTCTTAATTGTCCCCTTAACAGCACCTCTCTGGGGGATCTACCATCATAATGGGCACTGAGGACACATGGAAGATCCAAACTATAGTAGGATCATCCTCAAGCTCACCCTCCACTGTTGTCTGAACATTTAGCCATTGCCAGAGAATTAGAAATCAGCACGCTTTGGGTGAAATGGTTCCAATATTAGTTTATTAATAGAATGGATCACCCGTGCAGATTTTACTAACCCCTGCCAAGACAACATACACGGATTTATTCTAGACATAAACAGCACCCCCTAGAACCTGCAAATGCCTTCAACTAACTTCATGTGGCCATTCAGCACACAATATTGGGAACAGAATTGGGCATTGAGGTGTGGGAGAACAAGCTCCCATCTTTGGAGAGCTGGAGGTCTAGTGGAGAGAGAATCCAGGCCAGTCAGAGCACCTTTGTTTCCTGCCTGCCTCTCTCACTCTGGGGTATATGAGAGGGTATAAGGTGTGCTTCTCAAACTGATCTGAAAAGACTGGGATGTTTTTAAAGCTCTGTGGGAACCCCTGGAATTAATGGATGGGCAATAAAGAGCGGAGACTTCTAGACTAATCTCTCTACTACATGCCACCAAGGTAGTCTTTTATCTGTATTTTTAGTTCTATTTTAATACAAGATACCTAAAAACAAAATAATACTATCATTACTTTAAAAAAATGCTTAGTGGGAACATCTGCTTTTAGAAATGTGGAGTAGACTGATGGTCCCAAATTCTTCCTAATAGTTACAACTAAAACAAAACGAAACAAAAAACCCTCCAGCATTTATATATAAAATAAATGTAAGAACAGTCTGAAAGAAATGGAAACACTCCAGTTAGGAACTTCTGGACCCTGAAGGATGAAATGTGGTATGTCCTGGGGTTTTCTTTTGCTTCATGTATCCCAGATTTGGAGCTGAAGAAACTGTCAGCCCATACACACACTGAAGAAGCAGGTAAAGCCAAAGAACCAGGAAAAGGGAAGCCTACAAGAACTTGTAGACAGTAATCACTGTGCTGCAGACAAGCCCAGAGAGAAAGACTATGCACCTCAAGTTCACACACCACCTACAACCCCACACACGGGCATAGGCATAGACTTCTCCAAGTATTGTGGCTTTTAAATTGAGAGCAAATAAATGTTCAAGTAACTTAATAAAAGACAATGAAAAGAATATAGAAAAACAAAATCTTTTAAAAATTAAGTATTTTTTATTTTAAAAATTTTACACAATATATTTTGATGACATTCTCTTTTAAAAATTAAGTATTTTTTATTTTAAAAATTTTATACAATATATTTTGATGACATTCTTTCCCAGCTCCCAACTCACCCTAGATTCTCCACACCTCAAGTCCTCTCATTGTCTTGTTCTCAAAAAACCAAAATATAAAAACCAAAAATCAAAACAAACTTAAAAAAAATACCCTAATAAGATATACAAAGCAAAAACTACACAAAAAACATAAAGCCTATTTTATATTGTCTAGTTATCTAACTACTCTCAGGTATGAGACCTGCCCTGGGTGTGGTTGACATTCCAGGGACATTTCATGGAGAAAACTGATTTTTTCTTTTCCATCAGGTGTCAATTGCAAATAGCTTATTGGTTCCTGGTAGGATTCTGTATCCACTTCCCCTTCTCTGTGTATCCGTTCTGTTCAAGGAACTAAAACCAGAAAATAAAATCCATACACATCCTTAACTTATCAACAGCTATACCAACTGTAAACAATCTAAGTTTAGCAATTAAAATGCACAAACGGTTAGGCTTGATTAAATAACATAACCCAATTATATACTACCTCAAAGAAATTCATCTCAATTATAACAGGCAAGTTGAAAGTAAGGATCAGAAATACTGATCCAAAGAAAGCAGGAGTTGATACATTAATATTAAAGTAGATTTGGGGACAAGGAAATTAGCAGTGACAGAATGGGACACTATTTAATGGTAAAATATTCAGTTTGCCAAGAAGACCACAGTCCCAAATTCATAGATAAAAACAAAAGAAAAAGACTAGAGAGGAGAAGAGAGGAGAGGGAAAAGGAGAGAGCACAAACTTTAAAATATGCAAGTTAAAACAGACAAGATTGAGGAGAGAACTAGTCACATCAAGACACAATTATATTTAAAGCCTCCAATACTTTATTTCAATGGTAATAGAACAATTAGATAGAAACCCAGGAAAGTTAAATAATAACAGCAGTCCAAATCAAACCAAACAAAAAACCCCAAAACCAACCTCACAATCAACATACACACACACACACACACACACACACACACACACACACACACACACACCATTAACCAACAGAATCTACCAAAAAATTGTGTATACTGTTTCCAAAGCCCCATGCAATATATTTCAAAATAGACCATATCCTGAACCACAAAATAACCTAGACAAATTTAGAATTATTGAAATGATATGGACTGTGTTCCTTAACCACAATGGAATCAAACTACAAATTAATAACTGAAAGACAACGGTAAAAATACCCAAACACATGAAACTAAACAATATATTTCTAACTTATTTGCAGGTTGAATATGTCGAAAGAGAAAAAAATTTAGATTCACAGAAGTAAATAAAAATAAAATACAATATTCCAAAAATATACAGGACATGGCCGGGCGGTGGTGGCGCACGCCTTTAATCCCAGCACTTGGGAGGCAGAGGCAGGCGGATCTTTGCGAGTTCGAGGCCAGCCTGGTCTACAAAGCGAGTCCAGGACAGCCAGAGCTGTTAAACAGAGAAACCCTGTCTCGAAAAACCAAAAAAAAAAAAATATACAGGACATGACAACTACTGCTCTGAGAGGGAAACATAACCCTACCTGCTTATGCTAAGAAGGAGGGAGGATGGCAAGATGACTCAGTCATCTAAGCTTCCCCCTCAAGGAAAAAAAGAACAAAATAAAATCAAAACAGGAGCTGGGGAGATGGCTCAGCTGTTAAGAGTGCACACTGCTCTTACTAGTCTTAAGTTTCTTTCCAAGCACCTATGTCAGGCAGCTCTAAATTGCCAATAACTCCAGCTCCAGGGAATCCAATGCCTCTAGTGTCCCCTGGGCACTAGGACTCATGTGTATACTACCCAATACATATAATTAAAATAATAAAATAAATCATTTTTAAAAAGCAGAAGGAAGGAAATTGAGAAAATAGGAACCAAACAATTATAAACCACAAATAGTAACAAAGATGCAATGTACCAAAATGCTCCCATGAAAAGAATGATAAAATTGGGAAACCTCTGACAACACTGATAATAAAAAGATGAATTTTCAGAACCAGGACTCAACAATGCAATAACTGAAACGACAATGTAGAGGTATTATGAATTGCTTCACATACACAATTGGACCACATAAATGCACTGATGTATGAAAGTCATGTACCTCTCCAGCTTGCCCATCATGAAATACTTTGTACAATCCTATAACTACTAAAGACATTGAAGTCATAGTCTTAAACTCTCCCCAAAAAGAAATTTTCTGGTCCAGATAGTTTGCTGGAAATTCTAACAAGTAGATAAAGAAAATCAGCGTCAATCTTACATGACCTATCTCTTCCAGAAAACAGAGAGAGCCTCTATTCAAGGCACAAGGTACTGACTTCCCTGATACTCAAACCAGATGAAGAGCATATAAGAGAGAACAATAGCTCTTCTGAATACAGCTGACAAAGTCCTCAACAAAATACTGGCAAATAGAATTCATCAATATATGAAAAGAATTATGTGCAATGAGCAAGTAGATTTATTCCAGGAAACATAAAGCTTGCTCAGTATTTGCTCATTCAATACAGTGGACCACTTGAAAAGGTTAAAGAAAAGTCATGAAACAAGAAAGTGTCTTACAAAGTTCAACACTGATTCATCACTAAAAGGATAAATGTGAGTTGTGCCACTGGAAACGTTGATGAGTGAGGATGTGTACCAGCTTCCATGCTACTTGAGCTGTGGGCACGACAGGCTGGAGCTGAGAATGCAGGCTGGTCATCTGTCGTGTTACCTGGCAATATGGAGGAGAAACCAAGATGTATGCTGTTAACCTGGGAATTGGTGCTGTTTAAGAAGAATTAGAAAGGGCTTTCAGTTACCATGGACCGGTAAGAACTGCATGGATTACGAGAACTCCTCTGGGTTGCCTTCGTGGAATCTGCATCTTAAAGATGCAGAAGACGGATGCAGTATGAGGATTGGATGGGTAGGTGAGCTATGGTTCTCCAGTAAGGACTGAATTACCAACAGGCATGCCTCAGAGATCTTTGTTTGATAGGCATCTGCCCAGCATCCCTTTGATCCTAGTGATGGATGCTGTGCACGTGGTAAAAAGGGGCATTATGTTTATGAATGCCATTACTTTGGCATCCAAGAAGCAGGCCATCATGTAGGTCACATGGGGAATGTGACACTCTCATATAGCGGGAATCTGGGAAGGAGTAAACATTACCCTCTCCTCGATGATCAAGGTCTGAGTCTCTTCTGTAACTTTGTGAATCCAGGTCAGCTCCACAAGGTCTGGATCAAGATCCAGGGCTATTTCATAACCAAGAAGCAACCAGTCAAAGTTCAGACCTTTGTTGCTTGAAGTAGTCATTCTCCATCAGGAAGCCCACACAGAAGCCCAAGCCCTGAAAGAACAGGCAGGAGTTCTCAAGTTCATCCTTTAGGGAAGAGTTGTTTTGTTCATTCTGTGAAAGGTTCTGAGGACAGAAAACTAACACACAGCAAAAAAAAAAAAAAAAAAGTTTTGTGAAATCACATACCTGACAAAGAACTGCCTAGAATATTCAAAACTCAACAGTAAAGACAAAAAAAAAAAAAAAAAAAAAAAATCCCAACCGATCCAATTATAAAATTGGCAAGAAACATGGAAAGCCATTTCAGCGCAGTGGGTTCACAGATGGAAAATATGCACATGACGGGTGCTCAACATCATTAGCTGTTAGAGAAATACAAATTAAAGCTGTAGCGAGGAACCACCACACACCTATCAGGACAGCTATGGTGAAAAGCAGACAAGACCAAATGCTAGCAAGGAGGCCAGAAGTACATATTGTTGGTGGTAATGTAAGCTGGCAAGCTACTCTCAATGACTTTGGCACTTAAAAAAAAATGGAAACATAAAATACCATATGACCCAGAAACTGTACTCCTAGGCACTTAGCTCAGAGAATTGAAGATGTGTACCGATACAGACATCTCTCTGTACATGTCCTGGTTTTTCTTTCTCTTTCTTTTTTTTTTTTTTTGTGAACATGACACAAAGCTAGAGTCATTTGAAAGAAGAGGAAACCTCAACTGAGAAAATGTCCTTACCAGATCGGCCTATGGCAAACCTGTGGGAGACTTTCTTGATTAATGATTGAGGTGGGAGAGCCCAGTTCACTGCAGGTGGTGCCACTCTTGGGCTGGTACAGGGCTGTATGAGAAAGCAGGCTGAGCAAGCCAGGAGGAGAGAGCAAGCCACTAATCAGAACTCTTCCATGGTCTCTGCTCCAGTTCCTGCCTTGAGTTTCTGCCCCGACGTCCCTTCAGGACGGGCTGTTACTGGGATACATAAGCTCAAATGAACTTTCCTTACTCAAGTCACTGGTCGTGGTGTTTTATCACAGCAACAGATATGCTAACCAAGACATCACAACCATATAACCAAAGATTAGAAACAACTTTCACGTCTTTGAATGGGAGGATAGGGAAAAGGCTGTGGTGCACTCATATCTTGGAAAATAACTGAGACATGGAAGGGAGGATCTACTGGCCCTTGCTGGAACATGATGAATCTACAGAGAGTTATCTTGCATGAAAGGTGGTGACTTGAAAAGTTACCCATTGTTTGAGTCTATTTATGTAAGTTTTGAAATGACACAATTATAGAAGTGGAGAACAGGTTAGAAGGTGACTGACTGCTAGAATTGAGGAAGGGGAGTGTGTGTGTGCGTGTGTGTGTGTGTGTGTGTGTGTGTGTGTATGTGTGTGTGTGTGTCTGAGGAGGTATCTCAGTCATTAAAGCTCACCATAAGCCTAAGGACCTGAGTTTGATCTTTAGTACTATGAAAAAGCCAAGCATGGTAGAATGCACTTGTCAGCCAGTGCTGGGGAAGTAGACACAGATCCCTGAGGCTTGCTAGCCAGCCAGCCTAGCCTAATTAGCTAGGCCTGGGTCCTAGTGAGAGACCCTGTCTCACAAAAAACAAAATACATGGCACTTGAGGAGGAAGGGGACCTAAGGTTGTCCTCTGACCTCCTCATCAATGTGCACACATAACCCTGCACACACATGATCACCCACACCCACAGATAAGGAGAGAGGGAGAGACAGAGACAGAGAAAGAAGGTCCTGCCATGGTATCCTGGCATGTCAAAGCTGATGAGGAACTGTGACCTTCCTGAAGATGGATCGGCACTGTCCAGGGAAGTGCCTAAGAGTCTAAAAGCACAGAGGAAGCATCATCTATTAACAGAGCCTGGCAAATCCGCTCACATCCAAGAAACAGGTGGCAGCTTTAGAGACTGGAGAGCAATCGGAAACTAGAAGGTACTTGCCTTATGGGTGAGCATTATGGACTCTTTTAGTCTATCCTATATAAATAGCCCATAATGGGAGTCTAATTTTGAAAATGGAGACATTTATGGATGACATAATTGTAACAGAAACAGTGGTGACCAGGCAGAAGAAGTACTCTAGCAGTGGACTGGGGCATGTCTGGGAATTTCTTCCCCTCTGACACGGGTCTCTGCTTCTCTGCATTGATACCAAAAATATTTCGTACTGAGGGCAAAATATCAATATCATTTTGTGCTTCATAGAAATGTCTCCAAGCAGGAACCCACTAAAGCTGCTCATGGAGCATGTGAGAAAGCAAAGGAGAATCACAAACACTAATCCTGAGGGGAAATGGGAGGACCTTTCAATTGAGAGCCCATTACATGAGAGCTTCCAGAATGTTCTTGGCCCCACCAGGGACAATAGCAAGCAGCTTGTCCACCTTCCCCAGGGAGGATGGTTCCCAAGTCTTCTGGAAACAGGGGTCTCTGTGGGCATTTGATGTGAATCTTTGAATAGAGTTAGAATGAGAAGTCAGTGAAAGGGGGGCACCAAGAGGAGAAAGGCCAGGGGAAAGGCCGCAGATGCCATCCTGGGCCCTACATTTGACTATGGCATTACAGACTGTCCAAATACAGTGGCCAGGCCTGGTTGTCTGAGGACAAGCAGAGGGCGACCAGCAGAAAGAATCTGGTGAAATCCACAAGGACAGGGAGTAAACCACTTTTACAAGGTCATAGCAAAGACTGGCACCACCCCCTTAGACTCACTCTGCCACATGGATCAGAAGCACTCTGCCACTTGCTGACACCTTGTGGGCCTCAGTTTCCCTCTCTGGAGCAGGACTTCTAGTGACGTCTGTGGTGATAATCAAAGGAGAGGGCATGAGCTACATCCTGTGGATGACTATTCTATTGAAGGAACTGCTGTGAGACAAACTGAGACAGGATAGGAATATCTACTGTCCTTTCAGAACAAAAACCCGAAAAGCAATGCTCTTTCCTGTGGCTCAGTTGTATGTAAAGTGTTCAACAGTTTGTTCTTTGAGTGTTTGCCACCAGCACAGTAACAGCAGGACGGCTATGATCTTTCAACTTGAGTTCTTCACATACATTTGATAAACACATTAGGGCAGAAATACAAAGTTTAAGGAGGGATCTACTGTGAGTGTGTAATGTGATATAGTTACTACTGATGGATTTCACATTCGACTCTGAATGTCTTGGAAGCCAAGGTAAAATGGTAAGTGTGTTGAACTACTTATTTCTCACTGTCAGGAAGAATACACTCATCCCTGAAGAAATTCTAGAGCAAACTGATGATGAAGGCTGCACCGGTTTCTAAAGTAATTCTGCAGCAAATACACCTATGGCTTCATGGCGACTGTTTCTTGGAGCCGGTGGGCAGGGCTCAGTGGTAAAGAGCATGTGTAGCATATTTAAAACTTCTTCTGTGCTGTTCTCCACAAGGACCCAGCATGAGATCTTCGAGCACAATTCAGAATTTTTTGCCAGTAGGAAGACAGAGTGATGGCGTCTCCTCACTTTTCCTCGATTGGCAGAGAGCTCAGAGCATGCTACGGAACTACTACAGCGCATTACCGCCATCACACTGCTGCACCCAATCCTGACTGTCTACCAGGGGCAGGTAGGAAGAAACTTGTCACCTAGAGCTAGACAGGGTCCTGAAACTGTACACTCTTTCAAGTAGCTCCAAGAGCAGATGTGCAGCCTGATGTTGGGAAGCCAGGAGAGCCCAGCATGATGATGTGGACCAGAATGTCAGCACTCAGAAGGTTAAGGAAGGAGGATTTCAAATTAAGGCCAGACTGGACTGCATAACAAGATCTAATCTCAAAAGCAACAACAGGGGTGTGGGGAGGCTGGGCGGGCGTGATGATTCAGCTTTTGGCAAGTAGAGGTGGGAGGATCAAAAATTCATCATATTTAGCTATATGGGGAGTTTAAAGCCAGCCTCATCTACATGAGACATTACTTCAAAAAATAAAAACAAACACAAAATAAAGACAAACCCCCGAAGGCTGATGATTGGGGCTCATTGGGTTTGATTCCCCAGAACAGAAAAACAAAAAACCACTCCACCACAGCCTTTACGTGCATAGCCATCTTAGCAGACGAGTTAGCACAAAACTAGAGAACAGACCCTCTTCCAAGGGCCACAAACCATTTCTTATTGGTTGCTAACCTTTTAAAGAATACAAACAAACCCCTCAGTTCCTTAGAAAACGCCCACCTGCATTTGATGGGTCCTGGCGCGCTCTCTTTTCATTGTCTCCCAAGCATGAGATAAGATATTTGGGCAGTTCTGCCCTTGGGAATTTTGGTGCTGGAAAATGTACACCCTTTCGTGTCTCAAGCAATGCAGGCATTCACTCCCTCCGTTGGATCCCCTATCTCCATGGAATCCCCATATTCTCCCTCTCACCCACCCCACCACACGAACCCTGTCCTTCATCTTCCAAATTCCCACTCATCTTGTGGTTTCCATTTCAAAACAACTTTATGTAGGAAGCCTTTCTTTCCTGGACGCATAGTTTCATAAGGGTCTCTGGCCATCGGCTCCCTCCTCACCCTGCCCAGGACTTCCTGTTCACTAGTCTCCCTTCCACTGAAAGTTCTACGAGGGCAGATACTACCTGGTCTCTTTAACTCTATGTCTCTAGTACTCAGAATAGAGCCTGGCTCACTGAAACATCTAATCAATATTTATCAAACGGTTGAAAGATTCCTAGCTTGCTATATTGCATGCATGAGAAAACGGAGGACCAGAAAACTTTCACCTAAGGCTCAAATGATTGCCTTTCAGAGAGCCAGTTCCAGGAATAAAATAACAAGAATGCACTGATCTTTCACAAAGTTTCTGGCACCGAGCTAAGTGCTATTCATTGTTATCTAGGTCAGTCTGAATCAGACAACTATGAGGTCATTTCCAAAGCCATGTGCCATCTTGGAGTTCTTGCTTTCCCACACCCTCTTCACACTCTTCCAGCTCCACCCACAAAATACATCCCATCTCTGACCTCTTCTCTAAGCACTGTAATTGATTGCCTGGGTAACTGCAGACAGTGGTTAGATCACACACAGCAATCTAACACCTTCCACCCTTAGCCTTGTGTTAGCTGCATTTCTCATGCCTGTGGGAGAGTACCTGACAAAAGCAACTTCAGGGAAGAAACACTGACTTGGGCTCACGGTCTGAGGGGATACGGCCCATCATGGTAGGGGATTCACAATGGTGGTGACTCTTCGGTGATGTGAGTGGCTTGCTGCTGTGGCAGCAAGAGCACATGGCAGCTGGCTCATGTCTCAGCAGACCAGAAGCAGGGTCAGGCTATAAGTCTCAAGGCCCTTACTCCAGCAACCCACTTCTTCAAGCTGGGCCTGACCTCCCAAAGGAGCTAAGTGCTCAAAAAACAGGAGGGACATTCCATCTGCACACTATATGCAACAGCACCTCAAAATTTCCCCCACCAACGGCCAGAGAGATTGTTTGTTTATACATTTTATCTTTGTATTGTTTGTGTATGTATATGATGCCTGTACATATGTGTATCCTTGTGTGCATTCATGTACAGAGAACATCCTTGGGTGTCTGTCTATCTGTCTGATGCCTTTTACTTCATTTGAGGCAGCATCTCTTTCTTGTTTATCTCTGCAAAAACCAGACTAGCTTCTGGAGGTTACCTTTCCTGCCTTTTATTCTGTCACAGGAATAACTGGGATTAGACACATGTTATCATACCTGGCTTTTGGGTGGGTTCTTGGGATTTGAGCTTGGGTCCACCCACTTGTAAAGCAGATGCCTTATCTACTGAGACATCTCCAAGCCCCAGAGAGATGGTTTAAAGACATAAATTAGAGTCATGGATAGTGCCTTATGCCTGTAATCCCATTGCTCAGGAACAGAGGCAAGAGGATTGTTGTAAATTTAAGAACAGCCTGGGGCTACACGGTGAGTTTTTAGTTCAGTCTAGGCTGTTAGTTTTTAGTTCAGTCTAGGCTGTTAGTTTGAGGCCCTGTCTCAAAAACAAGTAAGAAACCAAAAAAAAAAAAACCCTCAAAAAACATAGCAAAAAGAAAATAAAATGAAAAGAACAAAAGCCAGGCCAGATTGTCATTCTTGTGTGGCCAGGCTCCAGCCTTCCTTCCACTCTGTAATGAACCATGACCTTGAGAGCCACCAGCTCTGGCCCGTGCCTTGTTCTGTACTTTTCCCCTCCTTGTATCACCCTTCGCCATCTTTATTCCCTGAGATCATCTGACTTGTTCCTGCTGTTGAGGCTTTGCCCACGCTGTCCCATGGATGCTTGAGGTGCAGTTCTGTCCTTGAAAGTTCTGGCATCAAGGAAGTCACAGTCTCATGCTGAAAGCATGGTGGTCATTATGGAACGTTCTCCACACTTGCTCACAGCTCAGCTGCGATCCTTGTCCAGCTTGCTCATCATCCTTGTCATTCTGATCTTGTTCAAGTGCTTCTTTTTCAGAGAGATCACCCCAATCCACCCCTCAAATAGCCCCCTTAGGCATACACTGTGCCCTCTCTAGAGTTTCCATCATTCTTCATATCTTCTCCTACCCAGCCACTAACTGCGCACTTCCCTCACTAACATATTGACCAACCCTGAGTTACTATCAGCCCCCAAGACTTCATGTGCCACATTTACCTTTGTATTTTCTATGCACTGCAAACCCTGAGTATTACACACTACCTGAGTTAATGATGAACATTCATTTTTCAGATATGATAACTGAAGATTAGAGCTCTGTAAGCCCACACATTTTAGAAATTACAGAACCAAGATTCACCCACATGCAGCCTGTCTCCAGAAATTTTGTTCACCCTCAAAGTACCCATTTCCCATCTCTGAAGCATGCAATGGCCAGACCTCCGTAGCATTCATGATTCTGTCTGTCTGTCTTTCTGTCTGTTTTTCATGGCAGAGTTTCTCTGTGTAGCCCTGGCCATACTGACACTCACTCTGTACACAGAGATCCACCTCTCTCTGCCTCCCAAGTTCTGGGATTGAAGGCAGTGTGCCACCACATCTGGCTTGCATTTATGATTCCTAAATGGCCTGGGTAGCTTCCTTCTATAATGGCACAGATTCCCCAGACAAACTGGGTTTTGAGAAAGCATGTCTGCACCCATTCACTTGAGGAGTTATGGCACCAAGATCCTAATGGCCACATGTGCCACCCAGCCCAAGTGAGAAGACACACTTGAAGCTCCGACCACCCTCAGGAACAGTCATCACATAGCTCTGTTCCCTGGGCTCAGTTGGGAAGAAAATTCTCCCTGTATTGGAAGGACAGCTGATGAGGTGGTGATGCATGCAAAAATGCATCTTGACTGTAACTTGATGTGTACACAGGGCATGAGTTCTGAGAGCCTGAGGTCACGCACAAAGCAGGCCAAGTGGCACATGACAGAACTCCAGGTGATGAACTACTTCCCTGGCTCCCTATGAGCTCAGAAGGAAGAGCAGAAATCTCACCCCATTCCACCCCACCCCACCTCATCCCCAAGCCTCAATTTATTTATCTGTAAAATGGCCATATTAAAGCCCTACTACACAATTCCTATATGTTCATTTGGCAGATAATGAAGCTGAGGAGGGAGGAAGCAGAAGCCAAACCAGTCCCAGCCTTTCTTCTAGGGCTGATAAAACTGTTGCAGGGGCAGGGATTTGAAAAATATTAATATTTCATTTCCATACCCTGAGTTGTTGCATCCAACATACCTGCTCATTTATTATCCTTATGACATCTGAGGCATCTCAGATAGTCACAACCCTATTATCATAACTACTTTCATGAAGGTAATTACAGATGATAGCCAGAAACTATAAGGTCCAAAGGCTCAGAGATACACTGTTGGGTATTAATGGGCAACAGTAATAAGAAAACAATGACAGTATTTCAATTTGCCTAATAACTTCAATCCATGCTGAAATCTCTGTCCATGACCTCTTCTATAGAGTAGCAGAGGTCATCCGTGCTTTGCCTGCCTTCCCAAGCTCTGGCCTTACCAGTGACCTGCTGTGGTGGTTTGAATAGGTACGGCCCCACAGACTCATGTGTTTGAATGCCTAGCCATAGACACCAACACTCTTAGGAGGTGTGGCCTTATTGGAGGAAGAATGTCACTGTGGAGGTGGGGCTTTGAGGCCTTAAATGCTCAAGCTACACCCAGTGTGAGACGAATGTAGTCTCCACATGGCTGTTTTCAATCAAGATGTAGGACTCTCAGATCCTTCTCCAGCACCATGTTTGTCTGCCTGCTGCAATGCTTCCCATGGTGAGAGTCCATGATGATAATGGGGTAAACCTGTAACCGAACTTTTTAATTATTATTGTTTATTTACTAACAATATTTACCTGTAACAAATACCAACAATTTCTTAACTATTAATCCTACAAATTCTTACAACCCTTTTAACCTAACCACTAAACCTATTGACAATTATTTGCCTAACCTTTTAGAAGGATACAGTTTCTGGGGCAGGTCCTCAGTCGTCAGGAACACAGTCTTTGTTGTAGATTCTTTAATGCACTTAGCAGTCCTTTTTCTGGATCTCTCAGATGTAGATTCGTCAGGGTAAGTTGGTTAGTGCAGTCTCACCTTAAATAAGGCTTGAGGCTTTCTCTCTGGGAGACCCCAGCCCCTTCACATCAGCATTCTGCCGCTCTACCTCAGAGTACTTAAAACCAGGCACAGTTTCCTTTAGGCCACTGTTCGGACAGATCAAACCCCTCCAGGCAAAAGCTGAGCCACAGGGTTTAGTCCTTGGCCTTTTGGTGTCTTGCTCAGGCTTTCTTTGCTCACCAGCTTCTTTCTGCCTCAGGGAGATCTGTCCATCAAATGATGGCCAGCACTTTTTTCAGCAGGACTCTGGGAGCTCTCTAGCATCAGGAGCCTCTTCTTCTATATGGGGCTCCATGCACTGTCCTTAAATAGGAGGAACTCTGTTTCAGCTTAATTTGGGCTCCACCCACTTAGCAGCTGAAAACAATGTTAGGCCAGATACTTTGTTTCTTTAAGTCCATTAAATCTTTCCTGTTTTCCTGACTTCAACCTTGTTTTTCAGTCCATTAAGTCTTTCCTGTTTTTCCTGACTACTTCAACCTTGTTTTTTCAGTCTATTAAGTCTCCTGTTTGTTTCCTGTTTTCACCTGACTTCAACCTTGTTTTTCCACAAGCTGATAAGCTAATCGCTCACAGCTAAGTTGATCTTCATGCCCCGAATTAAGATACTGTATCAGAAACCCCTATATATTTTCTAAATCTAATTTAATTATTCTAACTCCCTACAAAACCTCTGAAACTGTAAGCCAGCTTCAATTAAATGTTGGCCTTTATAAGAGTTGCCTTGGTCGTGGTGTCTCTTCACAGCAATAGAAACCCTAACTAAGGCACCTGCTCTAAGATGAATGTTATTGTGTGGGAAGAAAACGTTGTAATTTGTTCCATTGGGGAATGCCATTGGTTCCTGCCTAACATTTTCTGAAGAACTGGTTTTCTCAGAAGACAGCACTTTATGCCTGCTTTCCAGAATCGGGGGAGGGCGGTAGGGTCTAGCACTGTCCAGGTTTGTCCACTCATCTTGGAGGAGTATGGTATAACTGGAGCCTTGAGAAACCTGAATCTGAGGTGAGTGAACACTCACAGGCACACAAAAGAGGCCTACACTCACAGGCACACAAAAGAGGCCTGGGCTCCCCACTGAGTCGTAACTGACTGTGTGCCTTGCCTTCTCTGGAAAGAGGTCTCAGAAGAGCAGGACCACAGTCCATAAAGCAGACTGCAGAAGACAATGTTACCAAAAGGCTGAAGGAACAGATGCTTAAACTGTCAGGGAGAGAGCCTGGCTGCCTGAGGGAACTGATTGTACTTGCTCTCAGACTGAAGGGCTACAATTACTCCTGGCGGTCCATGCCCTGTCTGCCCCCAAGGCTGCATGTGCCACAGACAAGCCCCTCAGTGAGTGCTCTGTTGGTGGCCTCAGGCCCAGCACACACCGGCCCCCTGACCTTCACACACCATGCCTTGTCTTGCTCAATTCTCCACTTATTGTGCCATTTAGCAGCAAGAGAAGAGCCACGGCCTGCCCCGAGGAGTGTCTGAGGCAGGAACAAGCTCTGAATTGATTTTCAAGATTAACTCTCATCCCCAGCTGGGAGGCAGCATGTCCCAGAACTGAGCAATCTTCCTGGGTTTTCTCCTACTTCAGAAACCTCTTTCTCTGGTAGGTGTCTGGCAAGGCTGGATTGGTGGGTCTTGGAAGGTCTTTTCCTGACACTAACAGATAAAGCCTCTAACATGTATGCACCAGCAGGTGCCACGAGAGCTTCCAGGAAGATCTCACCCTCTGAATGTTTCCTCTTTGCTGTGTGATCCTAGGTGAGCTACTTATCCTCTCTGACACTTAGGCTTCTCCTCTGGAAACAAGGAAACAACCTCCCTTGTGCATAGGCTTGAGAAATTATGGATACTCTGTATGAAGTGCCCGACCCAATCAGATTTCAATAAAATGACTGATGGTCATTATGCAATCCCAAGTAACCTATCTCACCCAGGGCTATTTTCTCCAACTGGGTTATTTCCATTTTCATCAGTAATTATATAAAATGATAGGAGACACTTGGGAGGTTGAAGCAAGAAGATTGCCAGTTGTTTGAGGCCAGCATTGTCTACTTAGTGATTTCCACATCAGTGAGGGATACATAGTAAGATGCTGTCTTGAGAAACTACAAATAAACAAATAAGCAAAACAACACCCCCCCCCAAATAATGAGAGGCCAATGAACAAATACATTGACAAAGAAAATTCTGCTGTTTCCATAGCTGGAGCTCCTGGTAGTCATGATTCATCACTGTCTTCCTCACCAAATGCACTTGCCCATCTATATATATTTCTCTATTATAGGGTCCATACTAGCTTGATTTTCCTGTGGTCAAGATGTTCTTGAATGTACTGTTCTCTTGCCTCCATCTCTCAGTGCTGAGATCACAGGAATGCACCACCAGACCCAGTTTATGTGGTGTTGAGGATTGAACTCAAGATCTTGCTCATTTTAAGCAAGGACTCTCTTAACTGAACCTCATTCCCTGGTCCCTGTCCCACCTTTAGACAGTCATCAGTCATTCAGGCCTCCAGAAGAGACCCGAGATTATTTGTATCTATCTTATAGACCAGTGTCAAAGCTCTTCCTCATTGTTGTTCAACTTGTTTCCTCTTGGAACCATCCATGCCCTGTCAGTGTCCCCTTTGGGATAGGATCCCTGTTCTCTGTTAAAGGATGCTTAGTGAGGAGACATCTGCTGAAAGCCAATGGATGCTGTTGGAGCTGTGTATACTTGTTTTTGTTCATCCCAGTTAGGGCACTGGTAGCAGACAGAAGAAATGATTCCGCCCACTTCTAGCTTGGTGAATTAATGAGTCTGTTGGGCTTACTTCCAGGAGCATAGGTGAGTCACATGTAACTGCATCACTGAAAAATCCAGACCAACATGAGTGATGACTCATGAAAACTGAATCCCTGGAGCTCGCTGCACACTTGGCAGTCAGCTCCACCGAAGAGTCTCCCCTCCCTGTCTGATGTTTCCATAACCTTGGGGAGGGACCTTTGGATTTTCGTAGCTCTCTAAGTTTCCTGGACTTTGTATCTCTCATCAGCATCTCAAGTCTTAAGACCCTTCTGCTAGGAGTCAGTTTCAACACACAGGAAATGGCTGCACAAAGTGTCCTTGGTTTTAGGCATGTCTACCTTCTGGGTCACAGCATGCTTACCTTGCAAGAGCCTGCCTTTCCATGTATAACCCCGTTCTCAGTGACATGATCACACTGGATTCTTATTAGAGATGCAATGTTCTAGACCATATCCCTGCCCTGCATTCTCATTAGCTTCTTTATTGCTGTCACAAAAACACTGACCACAAGCAAGTTAGGGAAGAAAGGGTTTATTTTGGCTCACACTTCCGCATCACAGGTTCATCACTGAGAGAAGCTGGGACAGGAACTAAAGGCAAGAACTGAAGCAGAGACCATGGAAAAACATTACTTACTGGCTTGCTTTCCTTGGCCTGCTCAGCTTACTTACTTATAAAATCCAGGATCACCTGCCTTCCCACATCCATGATTAATCAAGAAAATGCCCCATAGACTTGTCTACAGGCCAATCTGATAGAAGCAATTCCTCAATTGAAGTTCTATCTTCCCAGATGACTCTGCTTGTTATCAAGTTGACAAAAACTAGGCCACACACATAGCCAAACAGAATCTCTGAGGATGAGACTCGGAACTAGCTTATTTGTCATGGTGCCTAAGGAGGTGTGAGAACCACCTTAAGTGGTGCAGCAAGAAGAAGGACTTTTGTCTGTGGGGAGGAGCACATAAGCACTTGGAAAAACCAATCTGCCATGCAGAAGTACTGGGTGCCTGTGAAATACCCCAGGACCTCAAGGGAAAATGTCAGTTTCTTAGTTGGGCTGTATGGTCACTGTTTTCCAGAATACCACTCTGTGCAGCAAAAATTGTGCACCAAACACTCAAGTCATTTCTAGATTTCAATCTGATAGGCAGAGGCAATAGAACTTGATTTTCACTTGCAGGCTGCCAGAAGGAACTTTGTTGTGTAAAAATAGATTCCTTGACACCCACATGTTTGCTATGTTGCCTTTTCGGAGAAGATGCACAGAGGTCCCTATTCACCCCTGCTAGAGAGGGTAATGACAGACCAAAGAAACAACTGCATCCAAGACCAGCTTAGAGAAGCGAGGAGTCTATTGTAGATACTTACAGGAGCATGGAGGAAGGATCGCTTACAGCTAGGGCAGCTGCATTATTAAAAAGCCCAGGAAAGCTGTGTTATTGGAGTCTCTTCTACAACTTGCAGGCAACTGCACCATACAGTCTACTATCCCTTCAGTAAGCTTTTGCTGCTTTTATAACTTTGTAAGGGCTCTGTGAGAGTATTGTAAGTTCATGCACGTCCTGAATCTAAGTTTTGCCAGCTTCTGTCCTCCCTTGAGGAGAGAATGTTTCAATTAGGAGCGAACAGGTAAGGAACAACCTGGAGAAAATATTTGTGGAAAGCTGGGGAGATGGCTCAGCTAGTAAACTGCCTGCTGTGCAAGTGTGAGGTTCCAAGTTCAGATGCACAGAACCTAAGCAAAACACAGGGCATGTTAGCACATGCCTGTAGCCCCAGTACTGGAGGGGGAGACACGTGGAGCCCTAAAGCTCACTGGTCAGCCAGCTTAGATCCATCAATAAGCATGAAGTTCAGCGAGAGACCTTGTGTCACAAAGTAAAGATGAGGAGCAAAGGAAAGATACTTGACATGCTCAGCAAGTGTGCATGTACCCCACATACACATGTGCACACCCACACTTACACACATATACATCATGTACCCCCACCCAACATACATACACACATGGGGACGTGGATTTGGAAAACAAAAAGATATCTGATGAAAAGAAAGTAATGTTTAGACTCACAATGTGCTTGGTACTCTATATGTATAACCATTGGTACTCTATATTATATAACCATATGTATAACCCTCCCAAGTACCTTAAGTAGCAACTATTAGTTCCATCTTCATTAAAAAAAAAAGAAAAAAGCATTGCAGGGGCTGGAGAGATGGCTCAGCGGTTAAGAGCACTGACTGCTCTTCCAGAGGTCCTGAGTTCAATTCCCAGCAACCACATGGTGGCTCACAACCATCTACAATGTGATCAGATGCCCTCTTCTGGCTGCAGATGTTCATGCAGATAAAACACCCATACATAAAATAAAAAATAAATAAATCTTTTAAGAAAGCATTGCACAGTGCTGAATAATATTTCCTGTTCCCCTGAGCTTTTGAAAAAAAGCCCATCTTCAAACTGGAGTCTGGCTGATTTAAGCTCAGACTCCTTTGTTTCTTTCCTAATGTATGTTTGGGTGGCTCTTGTAGTTAAGAAAGCATGTCCATGTAAATCAGGCTCTGCCAGAACACCAAAAGGAAAAAGACATGCATCTCTATCAGGAAGTTGGACTTGCATTTGCACTCAGAGGCTCAAAGGAGGCCCCTTACCTTGGGAGCTGGTGTTTGGGACTGCCATGGAAAGATTGCTTCAGGGAAGACAGTAAGCAGGCTTCTACCCTGGCAGCAACAGCACACATAATTGCATGGAGGAGGAAATAGAGTGTAATCCAGATTGACAGGAGCAGCTGCTAAGGCCCAAGTAAGGGAAGGAAATAGAGACTTCTAATATGGCCACTGGGTATCATTTTATACTTCTCCTATAATACTTTGGACCATTGGGAACTGGGGACAAAGGAACAATAGTGGGACTTGTTGAGGTATCAATGGCCAAATATCAGTTGCTTAAGGATTAACAGGAGTGTTTCATGGTTGGGATGGTCGACTGTGAGGCTTTAAGTCCAGAAAGAAAGTCAGAATGGACTATGAGAACAGGAAGGGTGGATGTTAAAGAACAAATGTCTGTACTAAGGAAGGTAAGAGGATGCCTTCAGCTGCAGGGACCAGAAAACTCTAAAGGAAATTAGTTCCAATAATGATAAAGTGTATGTGTCGGCCTAAATGACAAGCAGTTCATAGGACGACACATTGAATGAGTGCTGCAAGGGCTCTGGGTCTCTTAATTCTCAGGGCAGTAGCAAAATAACTAGAGAGGCTGTCCCAGAAAGTGTGTTATTCAGAGCAGTAATTGGACTAACCCCCCCCCCTTTAATGTCTTTTACTAAGAGGGAGGAAACATTTTTCAAAACCACCAGATTCCCTCTCATGTTTCATTAGCCAGAATTAGGTCACCTTACCACCAAGCACAGCAGAAAAAAGAGGTTCCTATGACTGACATCAGCTGGGGTAGAGGAGACGGTGAGACCCAGCTAAGTGGTCCTGTAGTTGGAAAAAGAGGAAGCCACACACTCTGACCATGCTTTTAGATGCTCTTCAGTCCCCAGTCACGTGCTGTCACTTTCTCTTTACAAATAAGAAGATACAAGTGCTGGGAGACAGGCCTCTGCCCAGGCTCCCACAGCACTGTTGAAGTCCCTGATCTTTCTACTGCTTCTTGCTTCAGAATTGCAGACCAGAGTGCAAAGACAGATGCTGTGCCCAAAGAGGGGATTATGAGTGTTCAATGCCTCTGTTTCTTTGAAGTGTTACATGCTTGGTTGGGTTCAATGAAGCCCTTTAGGGTTCAATGAAGACTGAATGCAGCAGTTGAAAGCATTAAAAAAAAAAAAAAAACGACCAAAAACCAAACCAAACTAAAAAACAAACCAACCTAGAATTCCCCAACAAGATCAATAGGATTAAGGAGGGTGGGCATACCAGAGACCAAGGCTCTGTGAAAAGACACATGCTGGGGCTGGGAATGTAACTCAGTTGACCAACCGGAGTGCTTGCCTAATATGCACACAAGATCCTGGTTTCCATGCCCCAGGACCACATAAAACTGGGTATGGCAAAACACATCTGTGACCCCAGTACTTGGGAGGTAGAGGCTGGAGGATCAGAAACCGAAGTTATCCTCGACCACATAGTGAGTTCAAGGCCAGCCTGGGCTTCATGAGATTTTGTCTTGAAAATATCACGTGGCTTGAGTAGTGAGGGAAGGAGGCTGGGTGCTTTTATTATTGTTTTCTTTTTGCCTTTTATTTATCTTACCAAATAAGGGCACAGTTATGAGCCTACCAGCTGTCCCTAAAGAACCTCCGCCCCACATATCATCCTACATGAAGTGGGGACTTGATGGAATTGTCTTCACTTTCTTGGGCATCCATAGGGATGATTTTTTTTTTCCTGAAGAACAAAAAGAGTGATCATCTGGTCATTTTGAGATGAGGAAAGAAAATCTCATGGACTACAGAAGTCAAACTGTGTGCCTTGGGTCAGTAGCAGCAACTTGAACCAGACCAATGTCACCTCCTCTGAACTTGAGGATCGCTATCATGTAGGTGACAACCAAAACTGGTCACCAGCCAGGTATGACGGCTTAAGATCATAATTCCATGATCTTAAGGATGAGGAGCAGAGGCAGGAAGATGACTGTTTATTACTCAAAGCCAGCCTGGTCTATAGAGTAAATTCCAGGTCAGCAAAACCTATATCATGAAATCCCCCACTCATCTCTAAATATATAAACAAACAGTTAAGTATGGAACACAGACATGTTTTCCTAAGAGAGTCCCAATCCACTGCCATTGGTGTTCTCAGGTAAACAAGCATGCTTCTAGTGTCCCTGATGAGTTGACAGTTGACCCAAAGTCAACAATGATGGGACTCTCTTCATCACTCAGCCTTGCCCTTGCCACTGCAGGGTCTACACAGGTGTGTCTCAGTTTACTCTGCAGCTACTCCCTGAGATGTGCCAGCAGTGTCCCCTTCCCTATAGCCACCTGACGCCTTGCTGCAGTTTTGCTCCTTAGCCGCTTAATCCCCACTCCATATTAATTAATAACTCGGGGCTAACCCATCAGGAATTACTGAGGTTGAAAACATGTAGGCAGAAGTGGCCTAGAGTGACAGCTGCTCTTTATTTAGGGAAAAGGTGATTATAATTCATAAAGAGCAATGATTAGTGTACGGGCTGACAGAGTCAAAACCAAAAAGACTTGGAAATTTTGAAAGAATCCCTGATCTTGGATTCTGAAACTTAGAAAACAGAGGCAGCTCTGCTGTCCTCCCATCCCAAGTGGTAAAGTTCCTGTCTGACTCGGAATCTCTTAAGTCCCAATGATCAAAATGTAAGTATGCCGCATGAGCTCTCAGAACCTGCCTGTATTCCAGGACTGCTGGGCTCAAGGCTGGTTCAATAGCAGAAAGCAAATAGAGTTAGAAAATCCCAAGACGCACTTCACACTTGCAAGATGCCATTGGCATGTCTGGTGCTGAGTTCCAAGGAGAGGATACTAGGAAGGCATGGACCTTGCTATGCTCTCATCTTCTTCCCTAGATCATCTCTGATAACTAATGATCCCGAAGTCATGCTTTCACCCAAAACCTGGTTAATTGTATACCTACCTCCGTCTCTCCATAGTTGATCATTTCTTATGGGGGGAGATCCAACTTGTATTTACTCTTTGATCCAAAGTGCCCTCCAAGTCCTGGGCATGAGAGTCAGCCCAGACATAGAGGGCATGAGAATGCCATCCTCTGACAGTCCTTAAATTCTGCAGATATTCCAAGCTACTCACTCTGTTCCCTGTATCATTACCCTCTGAATATCTGAAATATGAGAGGTAGGTGGTAAATATGTGTTTGCTCTATGTTTTAAAATCCTCATATATCCCTCATCACATGCAGAAAAATGTTGAAACTACTGAAGGTGAACAGCACTGTCCTTTGGAGCTGGTGCCTGTCTCATTTCAGGCTCAGAATCATCTACTTTCCAAATTTCATATTCTAACGATCTTTAGCTCCCTAGTGTCCTCTTCTACAGGGTCCAGTGCAGAGCTGGTATTCAGTGAAATATTTTTAAGTAAACAAATGTGCAAACTCCAAAGCACTTCTAAGGCATAGATACAATGAGTCCACATGACAGAGGAAAAGAAAGCTAAGTAGGGGGCAAGGATGTGGCTAAGATGGCAGATGTTAGTGTCTAGAAACCTGGGTGGTAATGCCATCTCACTTGGGAACCGAATGCCTGGAGAGCTGGTTTCCTCAAATATTCAGTTGAGAGAGTACCTAATTCATTGGTTGCTGTGTAGGATTAAAAAAGCAAAACAGTTCTTGTGAATCTGTAGCACAATGGTTGTCCCATCTAAGTACTCAATAAGCAATACTCAATGTTCTTACCAACTGAAAACTGAATCCACTCCTAGAAAAGTATTTCTAAATCTACTGACTGCAGCTGAAAGTCAGGAGGTGGCAGTGGCACAGAGTTTGCACGTAGATGCCTCCAGTCACCATGAGGAGTCCAAGTCCTCCCTTTGTAAGGTGTCTGCCAAGACCGGGTTAGAGAGACACCTTTCCAGCCTGTAGTGTTGCCCAGGAAGATGCCATCAAGGCAGAAAGTCACAGAGTCGAGGTTCCCATATCTCAGGAGCAAGACCCTGCACCAGAATTTGTTCCCTCATTACTTAGTGTCTGAGCCTTGAAGCAAACATGTAAATTATGCAGAAAGGCACCATATTGTCGGAGGCAAATGAGACTTTCATTATCCCTGTGTGAGCATGGCTTAGCCAACAGAGCAGAGAGAAACAGTAAACCCTTCAAGGTCTGGCGGCACAGATGGGTGCTCAGAAAGGTTCCAGGGACCCTCAGAGCAGGGCCAAATGCTGTCATTATTCAAGTGATTAGCACATGGCCAGGCAAGTGGTGTATCCCTAATGATTCTGCCTCTCCCCAGACTTCTCTAGGGGAGGTAGTTCATCTGGCCCCCATGTTCCTCACTATACCCTTAAAGCACTCAGTCCACAGTCCAGGACTTAGGAATGTCCTCATCCACCCCCAACACTGGATATAGGAAGGCCCATTCATGTGCTCCAAACACCCTCGTTCCAGCATGTGTCAATACCAGGTTATCCTACTCTCTCCTCCTCCAGGACTTCCATGTAATAATCCACTTCCATTCTTTGGGTTTACTGGAGATCATAATTACCACTGTCTGTCATAAAGCACTCATTCACCTCTGGCTGAATATTGACATTTGTTTATGGTCCTACTCTCTACACCACTGCTGCTGCCGCCATCAAAGTCTGTTGAGAAAAGATTGTTCTAGCAATTCGTCCTCCAGAATATTGTTTTTGTTTTGAGGCAAAGTCTCATGTAAGCTAGGCTAGTTTCAAACTTACTGTGTAGCCAAGACTGGCCTTAAGTTCCTGATATCCCTGCTTCTACCTCTGAAGTGCTAGATTACAAGCAAGCACCACTACCCAGCTTCATCCTTCACAGTCTCGCTCTACTTGCTCTATTGGCTTTCTCTTTCCTATTAGAAGCTCTTATTCATGGCCACAGTTTGTACCTGCCAACACCTACCTCTAATACCTTAACCTTACAATATTATAAATTTGAACCTAATAATCTTTCTTTCTCCCATTCCTCTCAGGCTTGACCAAAAACGACCACCAATTTCCCCAAATCCCATACTTCACTTCTTCTGCCACTACTCATGGGATAGGTCCCCACATATAAGTTCTCCCCAGATCTGGTGGAACCCCTGACAGATCTGCTCACTTCCCACCACTACTCTTCCATACTGACATTGACTTTCTGAAAAGTTTGCAATTCAGCAACCTTGCTTTTGATCTCTTACACCATCTCTGAGGTTACCTCTTCTTTGTCAGATCCAATGACCTTTTTTTTTTTTTTTTTTGGTTTTTCGAGACAGGGTTTCTCTGTGTAGCCCTGGCTGTCCTGGACTCACTTTGTAGACCAGGCTGGCCTCGAACTCGCAAAGATCCGCCTGCCTCTGCCTCCCAAGTGCTGGGATTAAAGGCGTGTGCCACCACTGCCCGGCTCCAATGACCTTTTAAAGACTTAACAATTCACTGATTTACCTGAAGCATTTGGCAAGGTTGGACACTTTTTCTTAGGACTTTGTCTTTTGAACTAGTCCTTGAGTTCCTCTCTCCCCTCTACATCATCTTTGCAAGTAACTTTCTCTGCTCTTTTGTTTGGCTCATTCTTTATCTGTCAGCATTCTAAGGGGATCTGTGTTGGTGTATTTATTTTATTTGGGTTTTTATATGTCCCACCCTTCCAACCCTTATTCCTTCCAAAACCCCAACACCAGGTAGGAGAGATAGAAAGTTAGAGGGGAAAGGGACATAGACCTCTACAGACTACTTCCTGCTGATTAGGGTTGCGGGGTTCCTTGGGGTAAATTCAGTCTTCATAGTCAGGGTATCTCCAACTTCTTGTCAAACCAAAACAACACCAACCAGGAGCAGCAAGGGAAGAAGCAGCTTCCTCCTCTTCCTCCTCCTTCACACTCCTGTCCCTCTTGGGGATCTGCCATTTATTCCCTCTCCAGAGTCTCTAGAATTCCAAATGCATACTATTGCCAGCTGGCAAGACCACGCCCCTGCCAGAGCATGAATGAGGCTAATAGTCTGCTACTGCGGACAGTCTGAAGCAGCCCCATATCCCACACCTGGGATTTAAAAAATACATGTATTTATATAGCATAACTGGTCTTTTTAAGAAACCAAAACTCTCACTACAGATCTGCTTTCCATTCTCAGCCTTTCCACACAGTGTCTTGGGGCATGGCATTTATTCATATGGCTTCCTTTCTTTGTCCATGTCATAACTCTCAAATATCTCCAGACCTCTCCCTGGAGCTTCAAAGGTGTGTATTTAAGCCTCACGTGGAAACGTCCACCTGGGTACAGGATCTCCACTGCTGGAGACCCTGTGTCATGTTTCAGTCATCTCCACTGTTTTGACTAGTTTTAGGTCAACTTGGCACAGTCTAGAGTCATCTTGGAGGAGAAAACCTCAACTGACAAGCAGAGTAGGGCTGCAGGCAAGCCTGTAGGGCATTTTCTTAATTACTACTTGATGTGGAAGGGCCCACCCCATGGTGCACAGTGCAAACCCTGTGCTGGTGGTCCTGGGTGCTATAAAAAAGCAAAATGAGCACGTCCCCAGGAACAAGCCAGTAATCAGCACTCCTCCATTCTCTCTATGTCGGCTCCTGCCTCTGGGTTCCTGCCCTGCTTGAATTCCTCCCTTAATTTCAATGTTCAATGATGAACATTGATGTGGAAGTAAAAAAAAATAAATAAACCCTTTCCTCCCCAACTTGGTTTTTGTCATGGTGTTCCATCATGCCAATAGAAACTCAACTAAGACACGCATTCTCTTCCCGTCTCATTTAGAGCCCACCTTCCATCTCGGGAAGACTCAGGCATGTGAGCAACTATCTGACCTAGCATTTTTCTTTTCTGACCTACGTAAGTGAGCAATGAGACCTGTAACAAGAGTAGAATGTCAGGAACTGATCCTGCAGTGTGAATGAGCTCTCCTCCACTACTCACCTTCCCACAGAGGCATTCACTCAGGAGAGGAGGAGGCTGTACTATGAAACTCACTTGGAGGTAGGAGCCTCTTGGGCATTGGAACTGAGAGGTAATCTCTCAATGAACCCCACTTTTTTAAAGGAAATTCTTTCTAATTTGGAAAATCTACTTTGAGTGTCTGTCTGTTAACCTCTGGGATAAGGTAAGGGAAGTGCCCATCCTACAGAGCTTCTCGATAACCCCTGCTCTCACCCGAGGCATGCCCACTTACCTGATTGGTGTGACTGATAGAAAGAAATTAACATTCATGTCTGTAAATGCAAGTCCAAGTAACCAGAAGAGCCAGGTGTGATGTCACTAACCTTAGCACTTAGAGGCTAGCCTGGGCTATATAGCAAATTTTCAGGCCATCCAGGGCCATATAATAAGATCCTACCTTTAAAAAACAAAAACAAATGTAAAAAGTAGACAGAGCTAATGGGATCTACAGAAGTCACACACTAGCAAGATCAGCCTTTTAGTTGTGTGTGTGTGTGTGTGTGTGCATGTACATATGGGTGGGTACATGTAAATATTTGTGTAGATGTCTGAAGAAACCACATGGAGTATCTTCAAATTGCTTTTCACCTTACTTTTTGAGTCAGGGTCTGTCTGGCTGGACCAAGAGCTCACTGATTTGGCAACACTGGCTGGCAATGAATTATTATGATCTGCCTGTGTCCACTTCTCCAACATTGGGGTTACGGGGTGTGCTAGAGTGCCTGGATTTTATGTGCATACTGGGGATCCAATCTCAGACCCTCATGCTTGTGCACTTTACTGACCAAACCATCTCCCCTGCTCCCTGATATTTCGAGAGACAAAGTCTTGCTGTATACTCCAGTATGATGTCACGCTCTTTCTTCCTTAGCCTCCTGGATGCTTGGATTATAAACATGGACCACTATACATGGTTGGAGAATTTGCTTGTGTTAATGGAGACATTTCCACAATTCACATGGCAATATCCCTTTTTGTATTTTGTATTAGTCACAGGTAATTCGCTTCTTCAAGCATCTGGTATTGTGTGTGTTTAATGCCACATCAACTCCCAAGCCTTTGTATGTGGCTGGTCAGCTCATCAGAGCTGTGACTGGTTGAATTTTTTCATGGTCTGATTGATTCTGGCATCACATATGATGCAGGTTTATCAGATGGTAGACTTCATTGGTGATTCCTGATGTGATATCAGGCAGGAGAGTTGTCTAAAGAACACAACACTTGGCTTTTGAGCAAATATCCAGTACAACAGATGATATAAATGAAATATTCCCCTACATCTGAAATGATTAAGTAATGACTAACCAGCATCAGGTGACACTTATTACTTTATAGCGACTAGCCAAACTCACCTGTGGCCCAATTGCTCATGGTCTCTTCAGGTCCATTGTTTCTCTGCTTCAGAGGCAAAGTCTTGCTTACCAAGTCTGGACATCTGGTGGCCCTTCTCCTCTGACACCCACCAGCATCACAATGTGACTGTGACGGATCTGTCATGGATGTCATCATGAATCTGTGTCTTACGTATTTCTCATATATATTATTTCATTTGAGCTCCCACAAGCCTCCTGTGAGAAAGGCTTTATTATCCCCATGTCTTGGAAGAACATACTCCATGGAAACATCCAGCTAATGTGAGGTGGAGCTGGGATGTGCACCTATGTCAGGATGACCCCTTGTTTCGTGGCTCCTTGTAGCTCCTCATATACTGACTCCTTCTAAAATTCAATAAGGTCCACAGCAAAGCTGAGAGCCCAGGCAGCAGGGTGTCATTCTTTAATTCTGTGTCCTGGATGATGCAGCTTTTCTAACCCTTGTCACTCTCCTGGATGGACTACATCCTTGGCATACTCCCTTTCTACCCCAATTCAATTCAGTGCCTTCCCTCATGACTGTCCATGAATATGGCTGTGGGCCAGGACTCTGTTCTCCACTGTAAACACTTTTCTCTACTGACATTTCCTGCATATCCCCTTGTCCTTGAGTTTTATACAGATCTCATGTCCCAGCAAACACTGAAAGCTTGGTCTTGGCATCATCATTTCTGACTCATTGTCATACCACTACTAAGCATGGCCCAACACCAAGGACACACACTCAAGAACCATCTGAGGCTGTGAGGATGAACGGAGACATGAGTACATAATGTGAGAGAGTGGAAGAAGTGTGTCACTGGACCAATGACTTGAAGTGAAAGACCATTAATGGGTGAGAAAAATCCACAGCAATTGCTCTAGAGATTGTTGAGATAGGCTTCATTGTGAAGCATGAAGGAGAGAAGAAATACGCAAATTGAAAGGATTCTAGAGTACAAATGCAACTCCAGCTCTGAGGACTGTTTTCTCATAGTCCTGTGCTTCCACTAAGCCCCCTTTATGAAGAAGTGCTGGACTCGTTTCTGGAGCCATTCACTTTGTTTTATTTTTTTCAAGACATGGCTTCTCTATTTAACAAGCCCTGGCCATCCTGGACTTCAATTTGTAAACCAGGCTGGCCTTGAACTCACAGAGATCCTCCTGCCTCTTCCTCCTAAGTGCTGGGATTAAAGGCGTGCTCTACCCTGCCTGGCTGAGACATTCACTTTTAAAATGAATGAGACTTTACTCCTCTTTCCACAACTCCACAGTTGTCCACTGAGTGAGAAAGGAAATTCTGTGTGTGTTTCTGAGACATACACTACTGTGTCTCATTCACATACAGCACGATGCAGTAGGGCAATCAAGGATGATATTCATGTGCACCTGCAATGTGCCAGGCATCTCCCACCACCTTGTTTGGTTCTCCCAATAACTCAGGGAATTTACAGATGAGGACTTCATAATTTTATAGGGCCACATTTCTCATAGGTAACAGTCAAAGTTTAAACCCTTATCACTCCTCCCGACTGCCTTCTCGCTAAGCTCTCAGCTCAACCCCACACTGGCTTGTAGCATCACTTCCCTTCTCCTGTGTGGAGCACTTGGAGCAATGCTCTGTGCACTCTCGAGACATTGAGTCTAGGGACTCACGGGAACCTGGCTGACTGATGGACCATTCTGAGTCTCATTTTATAAACAAGCAATATTAAGGTTAGTGAAGACATTAGAAACCGACAGTCACACACCTTTAATCCCAGCACTCAGCAGGCAGAGGCAAGTGGAGCTCTGTGAGTTCAAGACCAGCATGGTCAACAAAGCGAGTATAGGACAGCCAGGTCTATTACACAGGGAAACCCTATCTTGAAAAAAACTGACAGACAAAACAGATAAAAGTAAAAAGAAATTGACAGAATTATTACCCAAGTTGACATATTTCAAAACCCATATTCTTTCACAGTGTGTCATATACCTCTGAAAAAGCATGTATAATTTTCTTTCCCATGAAGTGGAATGCTTTGGGGCTGTAGGAACCATGTTATCTGCAGTCTGGTGATGGCTTTCCCCTTGGAACTACATTTTGGGCATATCATTTAAATTTCAAGTCCTCCATTTCCTAACATGTAAGTTAGAGAGCCTGACCATGACACTTCATAGGATTGCTGTTAGCGTTAGACAAAAAGCCAACACCCATAAAAGCACCATGCAAACTCTTACCTGCATGTAGACGGGAGTTGATGGTTATAATTATACTTGTCCTCGAAATGGATAAAAAGAACCTCACAGGAATGAAGTGACTGCAATAGTCACAGAGGGCCGTTCATTAGACCAGGAATGAAGCCCAGATGTCCCTAGGCAGAGGTCCATGTGCCTTTTGCTCGGTGGCCAAGAATCATTATTTTGCAAGGGTAAGCATATGCCAGCACCACCACTTGCCTCCCTGTTCCTACACACCTCATCTTCCCCTCCTCCTGCCTGCCCAGCTCTTTGAAGGCCCCTTGACATTCAGGGTAAAAATCTTTTTCCATCTTCTCTTGGCTTAACTGTTGAATTAAGTAGTCGTATTCTGTTAAGAAGTTCTAACCAAAATGAGCAATTTTGAGAGAAGGCAGCATGAGTCTGCCCAGGCCTGCTTGTCAAGAGCCCTAGTGTCCTGCTAATGAACATCGTTTGGGAGCTGGCTGGGATTAAGCCATTATCTGTGTGATCTTCACACGACCTGTTATAGACCCAAATTCATACATTCCAATTCTGCATTTAACTACGAAGGCCTTGCAGCTCCTCTCCCCTCTGCTATCATTTCTATTCAATCTCCAAGACCCATTATGCAGCAATTTTGCTATCTCCAATTTCATTTTCACTTTCAAAGTAAATGCCACATGTCAAGCAAACCATATTCTTTGGATCCCTATCTGCTAAATTATTCCTGAGCTTGATTTTTGGGGGGCCCTACTCTAGCTGACCTAAATTCTTCTCCGTCTTCTACTGTTTCTCCTTTCTCTCTGAAGGCAGCCTTTTGTGGCTTCATTGCCTGAAGAAGTTGTTCTGGAATCACTTTTCTATTAGCCCAGTTGGAGAGTTATCCCTCCTATCTGAATTAGCTAGTGTGATCTTTTGTCTGAACTCCAGACAGAGCTGATCCTTTGAATGAGAACTAGAAGTCAGGGTTTCAGCCCATTTGCAGGATCCCTCTCAGACGATCCTTTGGGAGTTAAGATCCAAGTCCTAAGCGCATCAAAATGCAAGGATTGTTTCTATGTACGGCTTCTGAAAGACGTGGTTCTCTCAGAAGGATGATTCATGAATCCCAACTAGGATCTCTTTTGCCCGTAGCCCATCTTACACTAAATGGGCTTATACAGACGCTTGGCCTTTCTTTCAACAGAGAGCCTGGTGTTGCCAGCTGTAGACAGAATGTGTGATGGGAGAAAACTGTTCCTAACTAGCAGAGAGCAAGTATGTATGTATGTATATATATATATATATATATATTTTTTTTTTTTCTTTCCAGAGGTAGCAGCTAAGAACTTCTACAGTGAAAGCATGACTGTTAACACATGGTGAAAATGACCTCACACGAAGGCCAACAAACTTGCTAATTCCACTCTTAACAGAAAATGAACAGAGTACTGAACTGGCTATGAAGGACCCCACATCCAAAGGATATGACCACACACACACACACACACACACACACACACACACACACACACACAC
>CAJQZJ010032188.1:5663355-5775406 GCA_907164525.1 Lophiomys imhausi | reverse complement strand
ACACACACACACACACACACACACACACACACACACACACACACACATATACTGAAGGAAATAACCAAGCTTGTGAATCCAAAGGACATGACCACATATATACATTCTGAAGGGAATAACCAAGCTTATGACCAAAGTATGTGAAGGATAGTTAAAGGAATTGCAATTTTTAGCCTGGAACAGAGAGTATATATGGGATAAGCCAAGTGGAAAAGTTTGTCTCAGTCTCCTGTTTTATAACTTAGAAACCTGAGACTTAACACAGACCCAAGCAATAACCAGGATGAGCTTTTCAAAAAATATGTGAGACCATGATGTTTTTCCATCTAAAACTGTCCAATGACTTTGCTACTGCTCCTGGAATAAAGGGTGAGCCCTAAGCCTTGGCCCCCACAAAGATCTCATTTGCTGGTGCTAGCCTTCCTGGGTTAGGGAGAGGACCGACTAACCCTGCAGCAATCCAGAAGCACTCCCACCCTCCCAATACCAAGGCAGAAGTTCCCTCTGCTCTCTAAGTATCAATGATACTTAGAGAATCAGGCTGTTAGAAGACCCAGGTAGTAGTCATTGTAAACTGATAGTCAGGAAAAAAAAATTCACACGTGGAAAGGAGCTCACCCACTTCGTCTACATGACAATGAGAAACAAGAGCAGCCCAGACTAGAAAGTACAGAGTGGCAAGCAGTTCCAGGAAGGACAATGTGCATCTCGAAGGGATGAATTATAACACCAGTGCACATATGGTATCTGCCACATGTGAGCCCATGAAGCCTGTTTCATTTTATTCTAAGTAGAAAAGTTGGAACAATAACAGAAAAATCAGAGATGAGTACTTGAGGGTGGGCAAGAAGTCTCTCCTCTCCCAGTAGAGGTAAAACTTCTCTAGCTGCAGGTTGGCTCTTCAGAACGTGGTAGCTTTCCAGTTGAGTTAAATGTCAGCACTGCTGGAGTATTTCCTGCATATGTTTTCTGAAGGCATGTACCTACAGAGAGCTCTGCAGCGGCTCAGTGCGTGTGTTCGTTCACACCACGTGTTACCAGTTATCCTTATTTACTTATTTGATGTCACCATTCTGTCTCTCTTTCTTCTCTCCCACTGCCTACAAAACTATGCTCTCCATAAGGGTAGGAATCTTGGCCAGGAGAGCTAAGTTTATTAGTTTTCCAGTACTGATTAACAAAGTATCCCCAAATAGAGTAACTTAAAACAATAAACCCTGATTATGCCACGACTCTGTGGGTCAGGGATTCAGAAGTAACTCTGTTGGACAGTTCTGACTCTTCTCACATGGAAAAGCACAGTGACTGAAGTCTTGGCTGGGGCCGCAGCTCTGCTCTGTTGGAAATGTCTCCCGAATTGGGACTGGTTGTAGGCCTCTTCTTCCCACATGGTCCTTTTCTAGCCCTGTTGAAGCACCCTTTCCGCAAATGCCCAAGGGAAGTCAAGGCAGAACCACTGTGTCTTTTATGAACTATCTATGAAAGGCACACATTGTTAGAGTTGGTTTTTTTTCAAAAGCTACTTTATAACTATAATTGTTACTTTTACTTTTTTTTTTTTTTGGTTTTTCGAGACAGGGTTTCTCTGTGTAGCCCTGGCTGTCCTGGACTCACTTTGTAGACCAGGCTGGCCTCGAACTCGCAAAGATCCGCCTGCTTCTGCCTCCCAAGTGCTGGGATTAAAGGCGTGCGCCACCACCGCCCGGCACTTTTACTTATAATTCTGACAATGTTAGTAATAAGTTTCATCTGAAAGAATAAGCTGTAAAATAGTCAAGAAAATACCCAAAGGATAATGCAAGCGTAATCTGGACAAGTATTCAATGTTTTTGCAAACAAGACAAAGTGATAATTTAAGTTTGTGTGTGTGTGTGTGTGTGTGTGTGTGTGTGTGTGTGTGTGTGCGCGCTTAAATGATTTACCTATGTATTTATAGATGTATGTCACCACTAGGCTGAAAAGCTGGCGCACTGGGTAAAGTGTTTGTTGAACAAGCATTAAGACTTGACTTCAGAGCTGGGTGTGGTGGTGCACACCTTTAATCCTAGTACTGGGGGTGGGGTGGGAGGCAGAGGCAGGCAGATCTTTGTGAGTTAAAGGCCAGCCTGGTCTACAAAGAGAGTCCAGGACAGCCAGGGCTGTTACACAGAGAAAACCTGTCTCAAAAAAAAAAAATCAAAAGGGAATATAAAGACGACTTCAGATCCCCAATGCTCACATACTAAAGGTGAGCAGGTAGAGTGTGCCTGTAGCTGATTGCTGGGAGCTGGAGAAAGGCAGACCCCAAGCTCACCAGTGCTGTGGTACTGGTGGTTCAGTAGTCAAGTCAGCTGGCTAACTGAAACAGTAAACTCGAGATTCAGTAAGAAGCCCTTTCTCAAACTCAGCAGGGTAGAAAGTAATAGAGGAGGATATGTGATGTCAACTTCTGGCCATATGTGCCCTCAAGCACATGCACATACATATATACACTGTATGTATACATATTATGTGTATGTATATATACATATATATACAGTATATATACATATGTATACATGTGTACTGTATATATACATATATGTATATACAGTATACATACAGTATATATACTGTGTATACATATATACACAATATATGTACTGTGCATATGCATGTAAACATGTATACATATGTATATATACTGTATATGTATGTGCATGTATATATACTTTTATATATACAAATGTGCACTCACACATATACATTATATGTATACAACACATACATTATATTATCATACACTTTATATACATACACACACATATATATTACACACAAATAATTGGTAGCATGTTTATCAACACAAGAACCAAGAAAATTCTTAACTCAACTAATACATCAATTTCCATTTGATTATAGGCACAGAATCTGACTTAAGTACCTCAACTGTAAGGCAAAAGTAAAGCTCTTGATGATAGTTCCTTCCCAGATTTTTGTGGACATCTATGAAACTCACCTAGGTTGGAGAGGTAAGAAAGTAGTAGGCAGTGAAAATATGGCCTTTAAAAGGAAAGAATAAAAAGAACTTCGGAGAAGCTCAATGAACCAAAGGTGAGGGATCAACCCATGCAATCCTAGGGTAGAGCAGACTCAGGAAGGAGAGCATGTGCGGCCTCGGGATCAGGAAGAAGTGGGGTGCACCTGATGAGTAACCACATTGAAGTGTCAAAGGGATCTTTGCATCAGAGGGAAGGTGGTAGGGAGCGTGGTAGAGAATAAAATTTGTAAGTGCCTGGATTCAACTCCACTATGAAAAAAAAAAACATCCTGCATTATCATAACTTGTTCAAGATTCATTTTTATCTTATGTGCATGTTTGCCTGCATGTATGTATGTATGTATTCATGTATGTGTAGCATGTGTGTGCCTGATGCTGATGGAGGCCAGAAAAGGGTTCTGGATCCCCTGGAACTAGAGTTGCAGGATATTTTAAACCACTATGGGGTGTGGGGAACAGAACCTGGCGCCCTCAGCAAGAGTGTTAGCACTCTTAACCACTGAGCCATCTCTCCAGCCCCAGAACTTTTAAAACCCTCAAGTTATTTTTTAAAATATTTTTTGTTTTGTTTTTTGAGACACGGTCTCTCTATGTAGTCTGGCTGTACTGTAACTTGATTTGTAGAGCAGGCTGGCCTTGAACTCACAGAGATCCACCTGCATCTGCCTCCTGAGTGCTTAGACTAAAGGCATGTGCCACCACCACTTAATGCAAATTATTAATGAGGTTCACTGCTTTGGATGCTATCAAAAGGACTATGGTTTATATTTCTCTTTACATAAGGGTTTTGATTGACATAGAAGCATTTGCTTTGAGTTTACTAAAGCTGGAGTTGATGGAGTGGTTTTTTTATGTTTATTTATTACTTCAGGTTACATCTTAAAAATTCTACTTTGAGACAAAGGAGAAGATGTTTCTGAGGCAGTTGCACTCACTATAGTGAATGCTGCTTCCTTGGTCCTGGCTGAAAAGGTCCAAGAGACACTTGAGTAACAAGTCACCTCACAGAAAGCAAGCCTTCTCATTGCATAGATGCCTTAAACACTTGATAACATTGAGTCTTCCAGCTCCATTTTCTCCTTGAAGGTTAAGAATGGAATCTGACATTTAGAATACTGATGTGTTCTCTCCTTTTCCAGTATCCACCATAATGACATGATATATGGTGACTTCTGTAATATCTTATTATACCATAGATGGAATCAACCATGTGAGTGGGGCTCATACAAGGGTGTAAGTCTGAGGCAGCAAGGGTCAGTGTGAGCTGCCATACAAATCTTATTCTGCAGCTGTCAATATGGTGTTAGTGTATGATATGTAATGAGTGTGTTATCAGATGAGGGAAGGGTGGAACTCAATGTTACTAAAATTAGTAGCTGAAATCAGGTGTTAAACTCTTGATGGTACTCTTTCCCTATACAACAAATCCATCTTTAAGACTTCCCTACCCCCTAGCCGGGCAGTGGTGGTGCACGCCTTTAATCCCAGCACTTGGGAGGCAGAGGCAGGCAGATCTTTGCAAGTTTGAGGCCAGCCTGGTCTACAAAGTGAGTCCAGGACAGCCAGGGTTACACAGAGAAACCCTGTCTCAAAAAAAAAAAAAAAAAAAAAAAAGACTTCCCTACCCTCTAAGAAGATGTCTTTTTTTAGTTGGTCATGCAAGTTAGGATGGAAACTGAGTTAGGTATAGAACTTTAAACTCACAGAGATAGATAGATAATAGAATATTATTATTAGTTGCCAAATACATATGGACTGGACATTGGGAATATATGTTATACCTTATAATTTTCATAATTGTTGCCTAATTGTTCTTATTGTTTTGTATTATATTTATTGTTATAAGAAAAAGAGCCTTTTATTGAACTAAAAGGGGGAGATGTTGGGGGGAAGATATACTTTAAATTAAAAAATTTTAAAAAAAGAGGATAGGAGAGGGGGGGAAAGGATAGGAGGGTGAGGCCAGGAGGGGAGGAGGGAGAGGGCAGTGGTTGAGAAGAAACTTGAAGAAATAAATACATGTTGGGGGGAAAAAAAAGACTTCCCTACACTTGGAGCTGAAGAAATGGCACAATGCTTAAGACCAGTAGCTGCTGTTCCAGAGAACCCAGGTTCAATTCCCAGCACCCACATGGCAGCTCACAACTGTCTGTAACTCCAGTTCCAACACTCTCACACAGACACACATGCAGGCAAAATACCAATGCACATAAAATAAAAATAAACCATTAAAAAAAGACTTCTCTACCCTATGCTTCATTTTCTAATATCATATATCTCATCTTCCCTAGATATGCCAGAACAACAAACGCTGATGATGATTTCTCAAGGAAAGAAATGAACAAAGATACTATTTTGAAGAATACAGAACTGTGGTACCGAGGATCTGGATGACTGGGAGGATGTGGGATGTCAGATGGCATTAGAAACACTTGATAGCCAAAGCTCTCAATGACCCACCAGGCTGGCAGTTTGGCCAGATGTCCAGGGTGGGGCCCACGGTTCCAGTTAGGTGACTGACAGGAATTTGAATAGCTGGTGGCAAGAGAGAAACAATCCCACTTCTCCAGTTTGTATCACTGAGGAGACCCTTGTGGAGGGTGTTCATGAGAGGAATCCCAGTCATAAGCCAAGTATGTGGTCAGAAAACAAACAATGGGAGGAAGAGGGAAGAGGTGGATGGTGAGACCAAGACAGCAAAACAGTTTCCTTAGAAGCAGCTTTGTATAGGATGGAAGGGTTGTGCTTTTTTAAGGGTTTTTGAAAAACAATATTTTTATTTTGCAGGAGCTAATACATGTGCGTGTGCACCTGTGTGTGCACGTGCCTGTGTGCGCACGTGCCTGTGTGCGCACGCGTGTATTAGCTAGCTTCTGGTATCTGCCTGGGAATCTGAGTCAATTAACTTGTTTAGAGTCAATTGCAATGAACCAGGTGGCTGTGTGTCACTCATGCAAATCACTTCTCCTCACACATGGCTGCAGCCCCAGCTGCCAAAATGTTGTCATGTTCTTGTCTCCAGAGCCTTAATAAAAAGAAAAAACACAGTCTGGAGTGTAGATGTACCCGACAGTCCCTGGATATCATGGAGCCTGTTAACAGCTCATGACCAGCTCTTCTACGACATGAGAAGAGAAGGGGATGCAGATAGTGCTGAAACCTAACGGGCCCAGCCTCTGAAGTCAGAGCATCTGCTGACCTACCTGAGGTATCCTTCATTTGAACCACAGAATCTTGAGTAGGGAACTAACTCTCATCTCCTTGTCCTACATGAGTATCCCTGGCTAATTTTGGGCTCAGACTAATAGTACCAATAATGTCCTAATTTTTGTGAGAATACAAACAACCATAGTCAAGATGCCCAACTGTTTTGATTTTGTGGGTCAGAGGACAATATTCAAATAGTGCATGTCCAGAAGGAATGTTTAATGAAACCTGTTCTCTTCATGAAATTTTAACGGTATTCACTATTAACTACAGGCCCTGTGTTATGTGAATGGTGTCCAGAACTCACTCATCTTGTATAACTGAAACTTTATATCCATTGAACAGTAACATCCCATTTTCCTTCTCCCTAGGCTTCTGACAGCCAACATTCTCCCCTGTGTACTTGCCTTTGTTGGGTCCCTCGTAAAAGTGGATTCAGATAGTGTCTGTTCTTTTGTGACTAGCCTGTTTCACTTAGCACAATATCCCTCTACTTTCATGCATGCCACAGCATTGTGTCAAGATTCTCTCCTTTTTTGGTCTTTGGCTAGTAATGACAGCGAGATATCGGGACTTTATTTTCTCTTATACACTTAATTTTTAACTTAAATATTGTACGTATTATTTAATGTTAACTATGGAAAACTCAGAAGATATGTACAAATAAAAAAGGAGGAACCTATCTGTAACTTTTCTAAAGATGTATTGTTATTACTATGTTTAAATTTTGTGTATATGTGTGCACCTCTGCGTGGGTATATGGGCATGAATGCAGATGTCCTTGAAGTCTAGAAAAGGGCATTAGAGTCCCAAGAGTTGGAGTTACAGACAGGTGTGAACCATCCAACATGGGTTCTGGGAACCAAACTCCAGTCCTCTGCAAGAGCTATATACACTTTTAACCACTGAGCCATCTCTCCAGCTCCCATCTGTAATGGGAAATATATGGGTACCTCTTGCAACATTTTTCCCAATATGCATTATATTTTTAATGTCTTAATACCCATGGCTTTATTACCTGCAATGTCCTTAGCAATGTTTTAGATACATCCTTCTCTAGCAAGTACCTATAACTGCTATGTCAGCACTGTATAATATTCCATTGTAAGAATACAGCCCAGACTGTGGACAGCTTCCTTTTCTTTTTGGCTATTGTCGTCAGTATTGTGCTTCTCAGTGTTAATCACCAGGCAAAGCTTTATTAACTCTGTTGTCTAACTCTGGCCTCCATTCATAACTCCCCTGTCTGTCACTATTATAAATAATTAAAGTGTTTTTACAGTTTATGCTTATCAAATTACATATTAATGGTTCCTAGGGCAAAAGATCATTACTATGATTAATTACAGTTCGGTCCACACAAACCGAATCCTCACTTCATGTCAGAAGCAATGCCTTTGTCTACAGACTGAACTTTATAGGCTGGAATGATCTTTCACAAGAACAGATGTCATGCGAATCCTCTTTAGTAAGGACAGAATTACATCATTATTTAATAATATGGACAGGACAAATGAAGTTACAAGATAAGAGGATTGGGTTATAAAAACAGTTTGCTAGATTATAAGCAATATTGCAAGGTAGAAAGGATGTGAGCTTGGATTCAATGCAATGAAATGAAAGGTTGGCACTAACCCTATTTGCTGTAAGATGTTGAACAACTGGCTTCCTTGAGCCTGGGCTTTGTTCTCTGTAAAATATCTCCTACTGCTGAATGCAGAGTACTCTAATTTCTTTCTTTTTTTTTTTCTTGCTGTAATAAAACATTCTGATCAAAGCAACTTGGGAAGAAAGGATTTGTTTTGGTTTATACTTCCAGGCTACAGTTCATCATTGAGGAAGTCAGGGCAGGAGTTCAAGCAAAATCTAATGCAGACACCAATGAGGAACGCTGCTTACTAGCTTGTATTTTCAGAGGTCCATGACTAGCTAGCTTTTTTAAATACATCTCTGGACCACCCACGTAGAGGTAGTGTTACCCACAGTGGACTGGGCCTTTCTACATTGATTAGCAATTGACCGATGACCCGATGATATGTATAATCTAATTTGGGCAATTCTGCACTTGAAGTTCTCTCTCACATGTGATTCTAGGTTGTCTCAAGGTGACAAAAACAAAACTAACTAGGACACAGGGTTATTTTAAAGATTAAAATGATATTAATAATACCAATGTGATTTTTTGTCATAGATTAATAAATGGGGGAAAATCCTCTCTTGCTATGCAGAATAAAACAGAGTAAACAGTATAAATAAATAAATAACAGAAGCAACAAAATAAAACAGAGTAAAATGTCTCCTGTTTGAGTATCAGGACCTGGAGATCAAGATTTTTCTTCAACTTAGAAGACACTGTCTCAGTCCATTGTTCCTGAAAATATGGAGGATCCTTGACGGAGTCACCACATATCACTGGGGAAAGTGGAGTCCCTTCTTGGGGTTTGTACCCTCACTAATAAAAGAATTTAAGAATGGATTTTAAAAGAAGCTCAAGGACAATTTTATTAGAGTTTAAAAGAAAAACCCTGAGGCAGGTAAGCTGTAATCTTGGCAGCTACCTGGAGGGGGAAGATGGAGAAGAGAAAAGAGAAAGCCATGTCGCTTGAATTAAACCAACACGGAGGATAGTTATATGGCAGACAATCAACCACATTGCAGGGAAGGCAGATTTGGAGAAAGAGGGAAGCCCAAAGAGTCAGGGAAGTGTGCTTAGAAAAGGAAAAGTTACGTTTGTCAGGATGGCTCAGAGCAGTGTGGCTGCACTAGGGGATGGGAATTCTGGGAAGACAAAGTAGGTCATTCGCTACAGGGATAATTATTTCTCCTATTTCTTTAACATGGCTTAAGCCCACCTTCCAAGGGGTGGTTCCTTGGCCAAAAGACTGACCTGCCCAACTGCCCTCTCAGGTCTCCACTAGAGCCAGATATTCCATTCTCTTGATCTGAAGGAAGCAGTTTCCCTATAATGGGATTTTACAGCTACTGTACCACAGTTCTACCTTAAGTACCTCAGACAAGCAGAGTCCTCCATTAAAAGGGCAGACGAGTATTTACATCCATTCTGAGAAGCTTTTTAGACTTAACTGGGACACAATAAATAGTTATTTCAGGCAACAGGTACAGATATGATCTCTTCCAGGTAGACTAGCCATCTTGATTTGGGGGAGAGATGGGTGGGATGCTGGAGATCGGGGTCTTGTCTGGGATAAGCAAATGTTCCATTGCTGAGTGTAGCCCCCCCAGTCCTAGCTATATTAGTATTAACCTATTTGTGCCTATCTATATGAAGCAAGTGGGAAAACTAGGTCACTTCATCTTAAAGTACTCAGTTGTTGCCCCCGTGATCAAGAAAAATAATCCGACAGCCAAAGAAGTATGCAGTTTTATTTAGTTTGGCCAGAATTGGTAATTCCAATTCTCAGTCTTCTTGTTATATTTCCTTTCCACTTACTTGACATGTTTTACACGTGCATTATATGCTATGCTCTAGGCTGAATATATTGGAACTACAAAGATGGCAGGGGCATTTTCCTTGCTTTAAAAACACAAAACAAAATTTACTTTACTGCTAAGACTGGGAAACAAATGCAGGAGTCATTAACAAAGATGTACAACGCTGGCTGGGGAGATGGCTCAGTGAGAAGAGTGCTTGAGACACAAGCATGAGGACCTGGATTTGAATTCCTGGTACCCAAATAAAAATCCATGCCTGGTTGTACATGCCAGTAACCCAAAGATCCAGAGCAAAGATCCCAGGAGCTTGCTGGCCAGCCAACCTCCCTTGAAACAGCCTGCATATAACTGGCCTCCCTGCCAGGAATGAACATATTCTAAGGAGACACTGGCTCCCCTCTCTTTGGCTACTAGACAATTGAAGGACAAGGCCTTAGAATTTTCCCAAGTACCTCTGGCTGGGAGGAGAAACTGCTGAAGCCTGGGTGTGACCAGAACTTTACAACGTATTGATGATCTTGCTTGAGAGAATGACTGAGTGCTGAAGAATCTTAAGGCAATAGTGGGCAGGCAGCCACACCTTAGCCGGACTGCTTAGGTTTTCATATGTCTTATTTTTATGCAAGCTCTACCCTGGTATGACCCTCAAAGGTGGATTTGGAAGGGTCACTGGATCTCTCTGCCCTTCTTCCCAGTGTGGCCACACCAAGTAAAGCGTCTTGTTCCGCTTTTCACCATCAGTTTGGTTTTTTTAATTGCCTTACTGAGCATGGACGTCTAACCCTGGCTTGTTGGGGGCACATGCTGTGACCCCTAAGTCTCCAGGCAATAAGGCAGAGAGTCATAGAGCAGGATCCCTTATAGCTTCCTCTGGCCTCCTCAGTACACACACAAGAACACGCGTACATGTGTGCATACACACACACACATTCACAGAGACACACTGTACAAAAACACACCCACAAATAGACTATTTTAAAAAGTAAACAAATTAATAGATTGTAACGTGAGAAACTCCAACATGGCCTGCAACAAGCATGGGGAATTCAGGGTAGAAGGCCACCAACCCTTCCAAAGGGAGCATCGCTGGAGTGATAATGTTTGAGATGTCGCAACACTTTCTAGTAGACAAAGATGGAAGTTAATTCTTCTGGGCAAGTTGGGGAAGTCTGAGAGTGTGTCTTGTGAGGAACTGGGGCCCACTGTGAAGCAGGGCAGTGAGCTGGCCTCAATACCCTCTCCCCGTTGACTGTAACCCTCTCCAGCAATGGAATTCTAGCTGAGTAGTCTTCCAACCCAGCCACCCAGGGCCAAACTTTACTACCCCTGAATTTCTCAGAAAGCTCACACCCATGTTTTGAAGTGTTTAATAGAAATGTCGCTGTCGTTCTCAGTCTTAAAGCCTTTTTTTGTCCACATGTCAATGAAGCCATGCAAGTGTTGAGCTCCGCTGGACTTCAGCCATGCTTTTGTGTGAATGAAAGCTTTCTGAATGCTTGCTGCACCCTGACCTTCAAAACACTTATGTGTGATTAATATTTGGCAGAGTTTCTCTTTATAAGATTTGAGATTGTTATATTTATGTGAGCAGCAAATGTGAATGCAATATTCACCCTCTTTTAAAGGCTTTTCTGCTATCACTCACACAGAGTATAAAAAAATTAATGTGATTCTAAATAATCTTGACCTCTGGAGAAGGCAACAAAGGCTGTATTTGATTCAAGGTAATTTTGTTAAAGGCAATTGAGAAAAATGACCAGTTCAGCCATATGGAGCAGGGATAATCAAAGACTGACCTGTCTCAGAGGTCCCATTTTCACACCAGCAGAGATAAACGGTTGTGTCTGTGGCCTCTGACCTAGAAGGACAGGAAGAGGGGAGGAAAGAAGAAAGAAGGGAAGGAAGTGGTCTAGAGTTCTGAAAATGGTCCATTACTGAGCCCTATTTAAGGACAGAGATTTAGTTCAAACTGGGCTCAAGGAAAACAATGGAAGTGGGTGAGGTTGTACACTCCTTTAATCCCAGCACACATGAGGCAGAGACAGGCAGATCTCTGTGAGTTTGAAGGCATCCAGGTCTACATAGAGAGCTCCAGGTTAGTCAGCACTACATAGAAAGACTCTGTCTCAAAAAAAGAAAGAAATGAAGGAAGAAAGATAAGAAAGATGGAAGGAAGGGAAGGAGGGAGGGAGGAGGAAGGCAGGCAATTGAAAAGTGAACATCTTAGCTGAAAACTTCAGGAGTAGGACTGCTCAGACATGCTTAAACAGAAATACTCAAAACTGCTATGCTGTGTGTCTTTTCTACTTCTTAGAGCCCCCTGCTTATTTTCTAGATTCCTTTTCAAGCTGACTCTCCTGTCTTGATGACAAAATGATTCTCACTGGTCCTGGTTCATCTTCTTACATCCCAATAACCCCACAGGAGAGGGACAGTGTCTCTGCCCAAGGCCATGACTGGGGTTCTGAGACTGAGTCTCACTTGGCCAGCAGGGGTCATGTCTCAGTCAACATGTCGAGTGTGTCCTGGGGTCTGAAGGTCTTCTGAAAATCTCAGGTTGAAATTTAATTGCTGTTAGAGCATCTCAATAAAAATGGACAGAATTTGGGAGGTAGAGGCAGGATGATCTGGAATTCAAAGCCAGCCTCAACTACATAATAAGTTTAAGGCTTGCCTAGGACATATAATACTGTGGTAGTTTGAATAACAATGCCTGCAGAGGCTCATATGTTTGAATACTTAGTCCCGATTTGGTGGAAATGTTTGGGAAGGATTAGTAGGTTTGGCCTTGTTGGAGGAGGTATCACTGGGGGCAGGTGTTCATGAAACCACAAAGACTGTGTGGTTCCTAGTTCTCTCTCTCTCTCTCTCTCTCTCTCTCTCTCTCTCTCCTCCATGGTTGTAGATCAAGATGTGAGCTCTCAGCTATTTCTTTACTACACCACCATGAATGCTAATGTTCTGAAACCATAAGTCAAATTAAATACTTCCTTATATAATTTGCCTTGGTCATGGTGTATATTATCACAGCAATAGAAAAGTAACTAAGATAAAAACCCCTCTCAAAGACAAACAGAAGAAAGCAGGAAGGTCTTCCAGAGGTGCTGAGGCCATGAGGGCTCTGAGAGTGTAATGATGATGGGAGTGATGGTTACCAAGAGTTCGAGTTTGTTTCAGAAATGAGTTCTTCCCAGTTTTCCTCTCAGTGTCATGGGTGATTATTTAGTTTTCACCCTGTTGTGTTATAACACAGCCCAAGGGTCCTTGCCAGTTGCCAGTATATACCAGGTATATGATCTCAGACTTCCCAGCCTCCAGAACCACAAATGAGGTAGATCTCTACTATACTCAAGTTACCCCTTCTGTATGTAGTATTCCATAATAACAGCTGAAAGTAAATTAAGACAATGGACTGAGCTGACTAGCCCAAATCCCAGATATGAGGGAGAGAGTATGGAAGGCTGAAACCGAGCTTTTAAATTATTATTTATTTAACTCTTATTTATTACTAAATTCACTTATAACAAACACCAACAATTTCTTAACTATTAATCCTATAAATTCCTACAACCCCTTTAACCTATCCACTAAACCTATTGATAATCATAACAACTACTTTCATACCCTTTTAGAATGATACAGTCTCTGGGGCAGGTCCTCAGTCGTCAGGAAACCAGTCTCGGGGGTAGACTCTTTAACGCACTTAGCAGTCCTTTTTCTGGATCTCTCAGACGCAGGTTCGTCAGGGTAAATTTGCTATCGAAGTCTCACTTTAAATAAGGCTTGAGGCTTTCTTCTCTCTGGGAGACCTCAGCGTCTGTAGGCCACCTTACTTCCTTCGTATCAGCAACTCTGCCGCTCTGCCTCAGTCTTTAAAGCTGGCCACAGTTCCGTTCAGGCCACTGTTCGGACAGGTCAAACCCCTCTAGGCAAAAGCTGAGCCACAGGGTTTAGTCCTTGGCCTTTTGCTGTCTTGCCGAGGCTTTCTCTGCTCACCAGCTTCCTTCTGCCTCAGGGAGATCTGGCCATTGGTCTATCAGAACTTTCTCCAGCAGGACTCTCGGAGCTCTCTCATATCGGGGGCCCTTAGCACGCACACGCCTCTCTGGCGTCATCCACTTGTCCTTAAATAGGATCACTCCTTGTTCCACCTGCTTCAGCTTAATTTGGGCTCTGCCCACTTAGTTGAAAGCAATGCCAGGTCATAAAGTCTTTCCTTCTTTCACCTGGCTTCAACCTTGTTTTTAGTCCAAAGAGACTCCCCTCATTTCACCTGACTTCATCCATAATCTGATAAGCTAATTGCTCACAGCAAAATTGATCTTCATGCCCCGAATTAAGAGACTGTATCAGAAACCTAGATATTCACTAAATCTAACTTATATTAATCTATCAACTCCTACAGAAGGCAGGCACCTGGAAGGTACCATGCAGGCCTGTTAAGTTAAGATAGAAGATCCATTGATCACCGGCAATGACAATAGCAGGCTTCCTCTTCCCAAATCTGATTTCTCCTTAGACAGACAATCTAGTTTTGCCTTCCAGCCTCCTGGGAGCTGGATGTGACAATGAGACTGAGTTCCAGCCAATGGAAGGAGACTGAAAGTAAGACAGATTTCCTTTAGGCCCATGAAACTTCTCAGGGACTTTAGAAGCCACAAAGAGAAAACAAAGGAAGTACAAAGAAGAAAGGACCCGGCTCCTTAAACCTTTATGATTTGGAAGAATGATGACTAATGTGCATTATGAATATTCTATCGTGTTTGAAGATGTGTTTCAAAGGATATTTTTGTTATAACAGCTAACATTAACTAGTTGAGAGAGGTACATACATGTACAAGAAAGAGAAGGATGGATTTTTAAATGGAGTGGGTATAAACTAAGCAGCTCATGTCCACTGTAAACATATGCCTCTTGCTTGAGATTTCAGCCATCCTGAAGGGCTTCGTTGGTCAGTTACCATGGTATAACAGACTGCCGTGGTCAAGTAGCCAGAAAATATAGCTTCAAGGTCTGACTGCTACCAGTCAGTGTACAGCCATGGGTTAGTTATTTCTCTCCGACCTTCCTTTTCTTCATCTGAAATGTTGATGGAAAACCTGTCTGACTGTGAGAACTAAGTATAATAATGGGAGTTCCCGTGTGAGGTAGACTATCCAGGGCTGGCCGCTGAGCACCCTGGTAATGACTTAATGCAGCCATTTCACTTCATTTTATTGCTATTCATAGAACTTTAAAAATTAGCACTTATTGGAGCTGGAGAGATTGTTTGGTCTTGAGAGAGCTGGCTGCTCTTCCAGAGGATCCAGCTCCTACATGGCAGCTTACATGGGCATCAGACATACAGATGATTCATAAACATCAATATATACACACACACAATAAAGTAAAACTTTAAAACATACTGACACCTAGATAGGCTTTGGGAAAGAAAACCTGAGTGAGATATACATACCTTGTCTCTGGGGAATGACCACACAGCAGTGACAGACTCTATCATAAGAAAGTTAGAAGCCTCCCACCCCACTCTCGTTTCCTTCCCACTGGTGCTCAAAAGCTAATGCTTATTTATTTGTTTGCTAATACTAGCCACTCTGTTAGTGGGTGTCATCCTCTCCCTACCTAGACTATAAAATCCAGCCCGGACCTTCAGCCAAAGACTGCCAAATGAGACTTCTAAAACCATGTCCTATCTTTGTGAATAGAAACCTCTGATCTTAGTCCTTAGTCTAAGATGCATGAAGCTTACCCCAGCATTTGGAAACATTTGCAACACGCCTCAAGCTACTCTCAGCTCATACCAAACACTAGCCAGACCATATTAGCTGCATTCAGAATGGTTGGGACCTGGAGTCCAGACGACAGAAAAACAGAGAACACAGGAGGGATTACTGGAGCTGCAAACTGGAAAAGTAGAGCCTGGATAATTAGTATGGAATGGGGGTAGAAAAGAGAAGGGAAGAGAAGGGGAAGGGTTGTGGGGAGCTTGAAGGAGATTGAGGGTATGTATGAACACTCCAACCTCTGAAGAGGGGAACTCAAAGATGTCTGTGTAGAAGAAATTGAAGTGCTCTGGTAGCCACTCAGAGTACAAGGTGACAAGGAGGCAGGAAGGCCCTAGTCCCAATGATGCAAGGCAGTCAGGTAGGGAAGAGGAAAAGAAGGAAGAGGTCACTGGATCTGGCAAGCAGAGTCCCAACAGTGTTTTCATTGCACCAAAGTGTGCTGGAAGAAGCCTGATGGACTGAGAGAAGAGAATAACAGAGAGGAAAGAAAGGAGGGAAAGGAAGGAAGGGGATGGGACAGGAGAGGAGGGGAGGGGAGGGGAGGAGAGGGGTGGGGAGGGGAGGAGAAGAGGAAAAGTGTACAGTGGGAGAAACTGGCCCTCTACAGGAAAATGACTGAGGTAACCTGAGCAGACCCACTAAGAGTCAGCCCATTGTTCCTGGACTGTGGTGGTGGGCAGCAGGTCCTTGCCTCAGCTCCATGGAGATTTCAGCAGCTACCACCTGTTCCTCAGGACACAGCCAGGCAGCTGGAGCCTGGGCTGTTACCAGAACTGGTTCAAAGGGACCAACCAGCAGGTGCTGAAATCCCATTCACCTCAGGCACACTTCTTCCTTGGCCCACCTGGCTCACAAATGTCTTCCCTCCAGAGCTCCTGGTAGCTGCTCCTCATGATGCTAATTCCATCCCCAGGGTGACCAGCAACAGGGTGGGACCTGAGCACAGGTCCCTAGAGAATCTAAACACAGCTCCTCTACTCTGCTGCTGCTTTGTGATGCAGGCCACGGATCCTGTCAGACCCTCTGTCCCTTCATCCACACAATGGAGATAGCAATACTGACCTGAGAGAGCAGACCTCAAGGCCTAATCAGAAATCACGACAAACCCATTCCCAGAAAGTTTGTTGACAAGAATGTTTGTTGTAGCAGAGCTTATTTGTCTGACAATCCAAGCATGCCATTCTCAGGTGATCCCCTTCTCTCACAACCTATATCCAACACTATGACCACCTTTGCCTTTTCTGTGTACCAACAGATCCATCGCATCCCAGCTCCTCTACTGCTACTCCTGTACTCAGCTACAGGGACATCATTGCCATCTGGGAAATTGCAGTTTCTTGACAACTAGGTTTAGGACTTAAAATCCTCCATCTAGAACTAGAGAGAAAGCTCAGCCACTTGGAGCACTTTTTTGCTATTGCAGAGGATGTATAGAAGTGCTCAACTCCCAGTCCTCACAGGGTGGCTCACAACCTCCTGCAACTTGGGGTTCTGAGGGTTTTGACTCCCTCTTCTGACCTCTTTGAGCACCAAGCACACACAAAATGCACATGTACACATGAGGGAAAAAATCATACACATAACATAAAATAAATAAACCAATTTGTAAAAAATCCTGCATTATCCCTCATTTGTGGGCTGAGGAAGTGATTTAGTGATAGAGAGCTTGTCTATCATACACCAGACACTGGACACTATCCCCAGCACTTTAAAAAAAAGCCTTCTATCATGTCATCATGCCATCAAAACCTCCTCATTGTGTTAATTAAAAAAAAAACCCCACAAATCTGTGCCCTATAGAGTGCTGCATATGCCCTATGGAGTCCTATATAGTCTACACTATGGAGTCCTGCATGGCCCCGCCCTAGGAGCGTCTACCTGTTGCATAGCCACTTCCTCCCCATCTCCAGGCTTTTGCTCTGACACAGCCTTCCTTGTGCTTTATCATATTCAAGTCTTTGCTCAACCAACACCTCCTTCAAAGGCCTCCACACTGTCCTATTACAAATTGTACTCCCCTGCCCCAGCTCCCAGTTCCACCTCTTACTTCAGTGCTATCATATTTCATCCCATTTTCCTATGGGCTGTATCTGCAGAACCCTGACTATTCTATTTGTGTTCAGGTGGGCTTGTTTGTTGGGATAAGGACTTTGTTCTCTCTGGTTATCATGAGTACCCAGGACAGTGCCTAGCAGGTGATAAGCCTTGAGTATCTGTTGACTAAAAGAAAAAATGGACTAATGCACTTCTCATATCTGTCAAGCTAAGGGATGTCCTCAATTCTGTCTGGCCCACTCCAGAGTGCCAGCTCCATGTACAGATAGAGCGCTGTCTCCTCTCAAGCCTGGTCTAGACAGTACCCATTCATGACGTACAACTTGGTTGATTTGTTCAGTGGAACTGGATTGCCTCAATATCAATTCAAGCTTTGCATCATCAGCAACAGGAACAATCTTTCAACTGTTTTTATTGAATAAACACAAAACAAGATAGGTAATTCACACCTATAACCCCAGGGGAGGATGAAGCAGAAGTGGCATGAGTTCCAGGCTAGCCTGGGCTACATAGTAAGACCTTGTATCAAATAAATACATGAGGTGAATAAAGATGAAGGGGCTGGAGAGATGAGTCAGAGGTTAAGAATATTGACTACTCTTCCAGGTGACCCTGGTTTGATTCCCAGTTCCCACATGGCAGCTACAAAAGCCTGTAATTCCAGGGGATCAGGTACCCTCTTCTGGCCTCTGTAGACACCAGGCACACATGTGGTTCACAGGCATACATGTAGGAAAAACATGCATATAGTTGTAGGGGAATTTTAATTCAGCAACATGGCTGCTCTGGAAAGGGATCGCATCTAAAAACCTTCTAGGTCTATGTGATCCAGTAAGAATGAAGAAATGCCCTGGATTATAGTATGATCTGGCTGGAATACAGACATCTTTAATCCCAAACAATGAAATTAAGGTTAGTTTATAGAAGAATGAAATTAAGGTTAGTTTATAGAAGTAAGCAGCCATGTTTGAAAGTGACATCTAATTAGAGACAGACAAAGTGACAAATCAGAGAAAGATTTGACAGAATGAGTCAGAGATAGGATATATGCAACTCTCATGAGAAGAGGACAGAAAAGGGAGGCTACTTAAGAGCAGCACAGGGAGAGGGAGGGAGGGGTTTTTTGGTTTTTTTTGTTTGTTTGTTTTTGTTTTTTTACTAAGAGGTGATTACTGGGACAGTTTTACAGAGACAGGTTGCAAAGAACAAGCTAGAGGTAGGTGAAGACAGAATGAGCCAGAGAATGAGAAGGAGTCACAAGACTAAAACATATTGCAGAATTAGTTTGAGGCCAGGCAGAGCAATTCAGTGAGAAGCCAGGAGAAGCCAGTTTGAATCAGTCACTTGAAGAAGAGTTTAGGCCAGAACAGCTGAGTTGAACCAGCCAGCAAGAGTTCAGGAAGAGCTAGAAAGGCTTGGGAATGGCTCTCATCTCATCCCCTCATCTGAGGAAGTAAAAACAACAATTAGATTAAATAAATACATAAACAAAATTTAAATTTAGAACAATCCAAAATTATTGAGAAGTGGATATATTCATTATAAAATACAGGTTCCACTTCCCTCCTGGTATGGTGCAGTGTGTCAGTGACCACAACCACAACTGGTGGATCCTGAGAAGGGAACAGGGGGCAGGAAAAACTGGAGGGGAAAGAGACCTCAAGTAGCTGTGAGTGTGAAGAGAAAGCCTTCTCAGGAGACAGCTTTCAGTGAGACAGCTTGTTTAATTGGGGGGCAACAAAGGCCACTTAAACTTTTGGGGGTGGGTAGGGGCTTTCAGGGTGAGTGTACATCATTGGCCAGGGCCAGGGTGTTGGAGATGCCTCATTTTCATGAGGAGGAATTCCAGATGCTGTTGGACATGACCTTATAAGGGGAGAGGAAGTTTAACCTGGCTGTCAGGCTACATGACCTCTTCCTGGGGACCAGGGTGGGGGCACAGGGCTACACGGATCCTTCTCCTGCCTATCTCAGGATGAGACTTCCAGGGTTTGGACATTCCTCAACCCCACTCTTACTCCAAGATGGCCCACTCCACACCCCCCCTCCCACAATCCACCCCCATGGTACAGCTCCCTGTATACAAAACAATTAATAAAAATTTCTTCCTGATGTGTCGGAGTGGGTTGTTACCAGGTAGTAGGGAGGTGTTTTACAAGGGAAGTGGATGGGAGGGTGGGACTGGGAGGAGGGGAAGGTGGAGGGTTATGATTAGAATGTAAAATAAACAAATAAATTTTTTAAAGAAAAAAAAATGTCTTCCTCTTTATCACACTTCTCCAGTCCCATACCATGTCCCATCGAACTGTTGGGACACACACAAACACTGTTGATGTGTGTCCCTGAAGATCCTTCCTGTGCACAGACATGGGTCTATATACGTGTAACTCTCTCTTCCAGAAGGTGGTAACACACTGTGCATTGTACTCTATCCTTTACTCAGAAACACGCCTTAGACATCCTCCTATCTGGTTCATTTCAATCTACATCATTGCTAGCACCTGCCTGGTAGTCCTGAATACAGATACAAACAAACCTTAGTGTGAGTCATGTGGAACACATAGGTGAGCTCCCATTTGGAGGCTATTTTAGGTTCTGCCGCAGCAAGTTTTCCTGTGCAATGTACATAGACATTTCTATAGAAGAGATACCTAAAAGACCAAAGACTATCAGAGAATGCAATTGTATTTATGAACAATTGAAAACATAAATAATTAAGTTAGGGGATAATGTTTCATCAAAAGACCCACAACCTACACGACACGGTGATACACACTAGTAATTCTAGCAATTAAGAGGTAAAGGCAGGGGGATCAGGAATTTGAGGTCATCTATGGCCTTATAGCCAGTTTCAGACCAGCTTGGGTAACATGAGACCTTATTTCAAAACAAAACAAACAAACAACAAAAACACAGAAAACACCCACAACTCAGTTTACCAGACTTGGTAACAGGTTTGATGACAGAGGACAGTGATTGGCATTTGATAGGGACCCTTTTGTGGATATATCACATTAAACCTTGCAACTACTTTGCAAGATGGACATTACTGCTGTCCTTTGAAATTTGAAGAAATGGAGGCCTGAATATTGAAGTGCCATGTCTAAAGTCCCACTCTATTAGGTGGCAGGGCTGTGGCCCAAATCTAGGCCTGTTAACAAAAGCACAGTTTGGAGTTTCCATTTTCCTTGCCTCTCTGTGTCTAATAGAAGAAAACACTGGTTTGTGAGACTTGCTCAGCTGCCAACACCCACCCTCAATCGCCACTATTTCACCTAAACACAATCATCACATTCTCATAGCTTATCATGAAACACTGAGGACCATCCAAGGTTAGAAAATTTCCTGCGTAGCTTTCCCCAGGAAAGAGTAGAGAAAACTCTTTGAAGCTGCCTCCCACTTAGGAAAAGCTAGTCTCAGCTACCACAGCTTTGGTGGATGATCCTGAACTGGGAGCATTGTGTCCTGTCTTGGAGCTGAGAGTGAAGGAGGAATTGGGAGCCCACAGAAGCTGTACCATTAGCCACTGCCAGGAACCACTCCCTCCATGACAAAAGAGACTGAGGTGTTTTAGTAGCTTTATTCCCAAGTGGCTATCTGGAAAACAGAAAAGGCAAAGGACCCCAACTGTAATCCATGCAGAAACCCCCAGCTGGGAGGCTGGGGAACAAAAACAAATGAAAAGAGCTGGAGGTTAGCTGGTATGTGGGATGCTTAGCATGCCTGGAGCCCTCGGTTTGATCCTTAGACTATACAAACGGGGCCTAGTGGTGCATTCTTGTAGCTCTGGCCCTGGAGACGTGGAGGCAGGGGGATCAGGAGCTCAAAGTCATTCTTGGCTATTTATTGAGTTTGAAGTCAGCTTTCAATACATGGGACCCTGTGTAAAACAAGAAGGAAAGAAAGTGGGTGGGGGGAGTAGAGGAAAAGCTCAGTTGTGTAGAAACAGGCTGATGAATTTAGGAAGCCCTGGCATGATGTGGGATGGGAGAAGTATGAAAGATCTGGCCATGTGGTTTCAGATCCAAACCTTCTGCTCTCCTATGGAGAATACCCTGCTCATGGGCTTGGCTTACATAGAGCCCACCACTGTCCCTTTCCCCAGGTGTGCCTTGCACCTCTGACTCTTCCTTGGGGACTCTGAAGCCAGGCTCCATTTCACTGCCACCGCTGGCCATAGGTCTGCTCCTCTGGGACCCTCCCAGAACAAGTTCAGTCCTGCCACCCAGCTACAGCCCTGGCAGCCTGGAGATGCGCTCCAACTCCCCAGCTTCTAGGAACCTTCACAGCTGGGCTTGAAGGGTCTGGGAAGCTTTCTTAACAAACAGGTCTTGCCTTTCTGGTTAGCAGTCTGCCGTCTGGACAAAGAAAACCAATCCTGCTTGTCTTTTTAGTCTGCAGCCAGATGGGGAGGGAACAATAGCCTGGGGAGAAGTGGGGGGAGGCCCTGCCTCTTCACATCTTAATGAAGGTGTGAACTTTGAAGCTGTATTATGAGTACTTGAAAGCCCACCCCCGCTTAAGCTCCTTTCAGCTGCTCGCAGTCGCCCTGGATAATGAGGCTGCAGCTGCGTGGGAAGCACGAGGGCAGAGAAGGGGAGGACAGGGTTATCGAGACAGGAGCCCAGAGGACCCTGACAGAAAAGCCACCCTTGGCTTCAGCCCTGCCCCGTAACCAGGCCTCCATGGCTCTCAGGGACAAGGAACTCTCTGTTCTACCTAAAGGAGGGCAGCCACCTCGCTACAAACAGGAGGATAACTGGGAGAGTCCTTTTGAAAACTTCCTCAGTGATTAAAAAAAAAAAAAAAAGAAGAGGAAGAAATTAAAATGACTCACCCTTGGAGGCCACCTGATGTTCCTTGTGTCATTCTGAAGCACACAGGAGTCTCTGTGGGGCAGAAGGGACAGTGGCCCTACTTATGGTCACTTGACCAGTCAGTAGCAGGTCAACTAGCTTCAATTCAGGCCTTTTCCTAGTCCACAGCCAACTCCTCCCTTTGAAACCTTCAGGTCAATTCTGAGTGTCCACTGAAGTATCAAAATATAATTAAGGGCCACAGCAGGTAGAGGAACTTGTAGTGTGAGCCTGGAGACTGGAGTTCAATCCCCACTCAGACCACACATAAAGGGAAGACAAACGCTGGGGCACATGCCCTCCACCTGACATCATGTATGCTATTGTCCTAGTATTGCCAGCATTTAGATGGGTGTTTGTTTGGCCCATCTGCACCAGATGTCTTGATCACTTGTGGGCAGGAGGTACATGGGGAGTAAATATGTCAGGATATATTCTTGCTCCTGATTGAACCTGATGGGAAATATGGTAGCCTTATGGGTGTGCCTTTATACAGCTCTGCAAAATGTGACTTGTCATCATTTCCTGGAAACCCGGGGAATGATCCTGACTAGAGTCCATCATCCTGGCCAGTATTTAACCAAAGCTTGCTTCAAATTTGGCTCAAAAATTGTGGAACTTGTCTTTCTCTTGAGAATTTCAGGTTTAACATGTTTGGTAACAAAAAGTTTTTTTTTCCTTTTTCTCTATTTTTGGGGTTTTCAGAATATACATATACTACTACTGTTAGAATGGGGCAAGTGATCCAAACTGCTTGAAGAGATTGAGTTCAAACTGTGGCCTGGTCATCTGCTGACTGTGTAACCTTGAGCAAGCTTCCCCTGTGCCTCAGTTTCCTGATCTATAGAAATAATGATACTTTCCTTGTGTGTTTGTGGTGAACATTAAATGGGGCATCACACCTCTAGGTGGATCCAGACCAGCACTAGACAGACAGCTCTCTGTCATGGTAAGCATTCTTTTGTAGTGTTCAAATTCATTATGTTGTTTTGGTTTTGTCTTCCCTAAAATTACTAGTATTTATTATTGTCATTGTTGTAGTCATCATCATCAATTGTGTGTGTGTGTGTGTGTGTGTGTGTGTGTGTGTGTGTGTGACAGAGGAGGGGGAGGGAGAGAGGGAGAGAGAGAGGCCATGCCCCGGTACCCAAGTATGGAGGTCAGAGGACAACCTGCAGGAGTCAGTTCTCTCCTTTAAACCCATGTCAGATTTGGTATCAAGAATCTTTACCCTCTGAGCCATCACACAGCCCTCTGTCTCTCATTTTTATAGTCTTTTTGACTTGAGGGTGAATGCTTGCTTCCCTGCTTTTGCCCTTCCGTGCTCTCTATCTATTGTTGCATTGTTTGCTTTTATCTGCTATGATCTGAAGGAAATGATCTCCCAAAGTTGTGTATTGCCCTAATCCCCAAAAATCCTTCCACAGAGAGACTTTGCAGATGTTGTTGAAAGAATGTACCTGGACATAAGAAGATGATTCTGGATTATCTGATCACATGAGTCCTTAAAACTAGAGAGATTTCCCAGTTTAAGAGGAGATGGCTGGAGAGATTCAACCTCATGGGTGCCAAACACAGAGGAAGGAGCTAAGAGCCAAGGATGCTGGGATCACTGGAAGCTGGAAATGGCTATGCCTTTAATCTCTGCACAGAGGAACACATCCCTGCTAACCCCTTCATTTTAGCTCAAGGAAAACCTTGCTGCACTTCTTATCAACAATCATAGGATTACAAATTTTGTGATTTGAAATAGTCAAGTTCATGAAAATGTGGTACCATAGTTATGGGAGAGGAGAATTCAATCCTTTCCCCTCTAGTCCACTCTGGAAAGTTTTCCAGTGTGAGGGGGTCCAGGCATCAGGGACATTCGTCAGTGTGCCAGGAGGTGGGTGGGAAAGAGTGTCAGAATCACATCCAAGTCTCCCTTGACTTGCAAGTTACAAGGGAAGGTTGTGCACAGGATACTGAGGCAGAAGGAGACACAGGCTGGGATGGAAGAGGCCTGCCTCCAACACAAAGAGTCTTCCACCTGCTCAGTGTCTACACCTTTGAAATGTGAGGGCTTTGTGTGAGGCTCTACATAGCTAGCTCTGGTTTTTACTTACTCCACCTGTCTTCTTCTGGCCACTGTACACTTAGCCAAAACCCAGAGGAGAACAGCAATGACCAGAGCACCCAGGGTGCCTGCCGCAGCGACCTCTGCTCTAGTTATAACATGGGTAGGAGAGGGAGTTGGATGATACCAAGGAAGAGGAATAAAAGCCATCACGGGTTGGCAGGAATCAGATTCAGGGTTTGAATGATAACTCTTATGTAGCTTAAGCTTGCTGTTTCAGTTTCTATACCTGTAACATTTAGACAACAACATTTACATGCAACATTGTTGTAAATATTAGTCTGGAGGATGTACAACCTGTAGAGTACCCAGCATACGGAATGTACACAACCAGCTTCACTGAGTAAGAGTGGACCACAAAGGAACAGGGGTCTATTGATTTCATGTTGATCTCAAACTATGACCACTAGAGGTGATCAAGAGCCCCCTCCACTCTGTTCCCAAGGAGGAGTTCTTCCTTACGCTAAGAACACAGTAGGAGCCTCTAGGTGATGAAGGAGTGGCAGGATCTAATTCTCAGACTACCCCCACCTCCATCCTCCACCCTCCAAACACCTCACCCTCCATTCTCCAGTGGCTTTTTGTAGGGGATCATGGACCGTGCCTTCCCTGTTCACCAGGCAGGGTGGGGTTGTGGACCACGCTCCCAGGGGACTTGACTTGAAACAAGTGAGATTAAGCTAACCAAACCCTGGAAATCGCAAAGTTGGGGCTCAAGGTGACAAACTGAGATAGGCGGTCATGGGATAAAGCTCTCTTCCTGCTTTTGCCAGCCCCAGGAGCATGTAAACAACCTGAGCCACGGCTACAGGCAAACGGTCATGTAAGCAAGTGCCTTGTTATTTCTCGAAATGCAAACAGAGCATCACCAACATTTTAAAATTCAACCAATCAGGAGCCCACTCCCCCAAAAATACCCTTTCTGCCTAAGAACTATATATTTCTCTTGATTCACTGAATAAAAGGTCACCATCTATTTCACCAAAGCGGGCTGAGACCTGTCATTATTTTGGGGAGCTGCGGACATCCTTTCAGAAGGACCCTCCAATTGATAATCCTGCTCTGTCGGGCTTTTATCGCTAGCCCCCCAAGCAGCTGGGACATAAGTTCCAACAGGCTGCCTGCTGCCACTCCTCCCCTTGCTGCTGCCGCCGCCGCCACTCACCCAGCTCACTTGACCCAGAACAGATTCGTGATGCTTAGGGGCTCATCCCCACTTAGGGCTTTTAGCTGCTTTCAGCTGACAGTGGTTCCTAAAAGGACAAAACACTTTACACCAGTAGGATTTTTCCCTCTGTCTGTCCCCTGAGCTGTAACACCTGATTGCATGCTCAGGTCACCCAAGAAACCCAGAAGTTGGGATTTTGTGTCCCTGCTTCATTTCACCCAGGGTCTCTTTTCTGGTGGTACAGATCTCCCCATCTCGAGTTGGTCTGGAGACACATGGCTGCCTCGAGAAAATCATGACCAGGCATCCCAGAGAACCACAAAACAACAACTTTTCTCTCTTCCCTTCTCTAAGGAGGTGTAAAAAGATGGAGGAGAACGGGAGTGACTTCAGACTGCCAATTTTTCAGGAAACTTGCAAGTTATTCAGTAGTCACTATTAAATATTAACTTACTTAAATTTACAAATAAACATATCGCAGGTTCTAAGTCATCGCTCTTTGATCATTTTACTGTGTTTGCTACTAGCTTGGACTTGAACTACGTCTCTTTGTTATGTTGAAATGATAATATGATGGTGTTTTATGGTACATCTTCTGGACCAGGCACTATGGGACCCTGTGCTGGTAGCCTGAAATTCCCATAGTGGAAGTGTCTACACTATGGGAATGGGCAAACACTGCACATCAGGACCTGGTTGTAGTTGATTGTTTTTGTTGGTTGTCTAGAGTAGGAGCCAGTGGGTACATTGCATACACCAAATCTACTCCATTTGTTGTGCACAGCCAACTATGTGCTCACAGGCTAGTACCATAAGCTTCAGAGACCAAACTGGATAGCCTCCTTTGTCCTGCTTCTCCCTCTGCCTTAGCACCTACCTCTCTCAACAGTGGCCATCTATTAATTGATGAAGCTTAGACCTTAAATGATGACCTTAAATGAGGAGTCTTTCAAAGATTTTAGTTTTAGATACTTCCTTTCAGTAAGAAATATAAAGGATGCTTTGAGAACACGAGAGGAGACTAGAGCTCAAGAGACCATCCAGGAAGCTGTTGAGTAGTTCAGGTGAGAAATGAAGCCAGTATAATGGCATGACTAATAAGTATTTGCGCCCAGGCTAGGCTGACTTGGCTCAGATGAGACAGAAGTGTCTCTTTCACCAATTCAGGCTGGGGCTGGATTTGGATGGCTGAAGGTAAATAGACTGCTCTGTTTCACAGAGTCATAACTATAGCAGGAGTTTCTTGGCCCGTCAGCAGTTAGAATAAAGACACAGAGACTTATTAATTTTTATTATAGCTTAGGCCTTAGCTTGGGCTACCTCCCAGCTAGCTCATCTAGCTTAACCAGACTATTCTAATCCACAACCCTCCATGTGGCCCAATACCCCTCTCTCACTCAGTCTGGCAACTGTTCCACTCCATGCTACACTGGTGAATCCTGCGTCTGACTCTTCCCACGCAGACCTTCTCTCAGCCCTGAGATCTCTCCTTTCCTCTCCTGTCTAGATATTGGCCATCAGATCTTTATTTAAACAATCTGCCAGTGCAAAATGTGTAAGATTACAAAACACTGTGGCAAGTGATGACCCATAAGAATAATAATACCAAAATCCAGATAGTACTCAGCTCTCTACCGGTACACAATTAACAATTGAATCTTACAGAGACAACCTTCACACAGTGCACAAAAAGATTATCCCAACACATAACAGGAGCTAGCTGCCTGGAACATGGCAGCCCACTATGTTGAGGAAAACATGTATGGTTAAAGAAATCCCTTCTGCTTGTAAATCCAAGAGCATTGAGGGAATGTGTTCCTTGGTTGGGTGATCATGTGTTTACCTAAAGATCAGGAAGTTCTTTTACTCAAAGGGCACAGAGATGATGGGTGCTTGATGCAGGTAGTGATCTTCACAACTCCAGTAGACAACTCTGTCAGAATCAAGGGCAGTGCTAAAAGTTGTATATTTCAAACTCTAGAAGAAAGAATTTAAGTTTTTACCACAAAGAAATAAATGTTTGTGGATGCAAGCTGTTGAACCTAGTTGTGTGTGCATGTATCTGCTTATCGAAACATCTCATATTTAGACATGATGCCCCAGATTTTTGAGAGAAAGTTTCACTGCATACTCCATACTGATCTGGAATTTATGATCTTCCTGTCTCAGCCTCTCATATGCTGGGATTACAGACATGCAGCCAACCACACTTGACTTCTTTGAGATGTGGCACTTTCTCACACTTTCTCCGTTTTAGATTTTTCTGGCAGTTGTAGGAAACACAGGGTCAGATATGCCCCAGGAGAGCAAAACAAAAAACTAAAAGTAGCAGTAATAAAAATAAAACCACAAAAAAATAAAAAATAAAACCACAAGGAGATACAACCACAAATATCATCTTACATCCTGGATGGAATCCCAGACCAGAAAAAGATGTATGGGATAAACCCAGAATAGAAGTACATTTAGCATAAGATCAAAGAAGATAAGGTTGCTAAGGAGATTATACCATTACAAAGAAGTCAAGTTCAGTCAGTCATCAGAGTAGATGGTAAGACTCTTTTGCTGAAGACTGACATACTCTGGATGCAAGTGATATAGTTAATCAAGTTGGAACTGGGCTAGACCTTTCCTCCATGCTGGCCAGTGTTTATAGTACACAGAGATGCTATGAATTTCCAGGAGAGAAAAAAGACATCAGTAGTCTTACCCAGCTGGGGACCCTGAGTACTATGATACCAACCTCTCAGACATGATGTGTGGTGACCATTGATGCAATAATGGCATGATTGTCTGGGAACGACCATTCTCAGATTGGAATTGCGTCCCACTCCACAAGAAGTGGTACTGGAAACCTGGTCAAAAACTTTTGAATGGGGAGGACACAAGTCTTTGGGTCAATTTAGTACTGATGTTATGCTGAATAGAAATGTCGTTAGACTGGCTTCTAAACATTTATATCTACATTCTTTGCCAGAGAAGCCTATTTGGTAGTTTGTTTGTTTGTGATGGTGGATAGGTGAAAATTGATAGAGACTCATAGCTAGTCAAAGTATTGAGAATAAGTGACCAATGAGAACTCAGTTCTCAATGACATCTATATCAACCCCTCCAAGACCCAAGGAACATCATGGAACAGGCAAAAGATTATAAGAGTTAGAGGATGAGACTCTGCCTTCTAGATAAGACATGGCCCTTGTAGTCATGAACACATAGCAGGCTGTGGCTAGCTGCACAAACATGAGGTAGGACAAGACTAGCTGGGAATAAGGAGGTCACTATACATTGAATATGTGTATGAATTTGTCAAATATTACATTTAAAATTTTTTTTAAAGAAGAAAGGAGGAGGCAGCTGCATAGACAAATACTGTTTATGAAGACAATAAGATGCCTCAAGAACAACTCTGGACTTTACCATATCTCATCTACAATAGGAACAAGCATCTAAAGGGAAATTCTTTAAAGACATTGCCTTGAGTAGAGAGCCCAAGCAAGGGTCTCCTGCTCACACAATCAGCCCATGAACTTGTTTCTTCAAAATTTATTTCCCTATGTTCAGCCACCCAGGCATTCAGAGTCTACTACAGCTGTGGTCCAAGGATACCAAGACCAGTGGCACACCTGTGTTTGTTCTTCATCACGCTGGGTTTGGAAGTACTCAGGCTGGAAGAACTATGGGTTTGTGGAGGTTTCCACCCAGATTTCAAAGGGAAGCCTGGGAAGTCAAGCGATTGGTGGTCAAGTCAGAGTCACTATAGCCAGCCCCTAAGAAGGTGATATGTGAAGCTGTGAGAATGATGGGTTTGTGGTGGCTGCCCAGGAAATTAGAAATGCCAGAAATGTAGAACAGGTGCGGAGGAAATCCAGAGGTAGAGGTTCTACCAGCCCGACAGAGCAGCCATGTGTGCTGCAACTAGCAATGCCTTAAGGAGGACTTCCAAGGGCTTCTGACCTCAGCTCATGCCACTGAATGCCCCAGATGCACAGCTGTATTTTCCTGTTTCCCCTGATGTGTTTTGCTTTGATCAGATTTCTCTATTTCATATTACTGCCCATCCATTTAGAATGGGTTTGCTGTAAGCTATTACGACTATATGACTTTCATTTTCATGTCACATAGGCTTCCAGCTAACCCTGCCTTGACTGTTGAAAGACAGACACATTGGACTGCGACTTCTGAGAAACATTGGGCATGCTGAGAGTTGGAGACTTCTGGAGGCAGACTAAACTTACTTCTTTATTAAGATGGATATAAGCTCCTGAGGAGCAGGGGAAGAAAGTTAGGGTTTGAAAACAAAATGTCCCCAAAGGTTCAGCTTTGGTCCCCAGCTGGTGGTGCTACTGAGAAATAGTTGGGTCACAGGAGAGCCAACTTCATCTGGGGATTAACACATATATAAGTCATAGCCAAATGGGCTGTTAGGAGGTAGGGCCTATTTGGAGGAAGTGAATGACTAGAACATGCTTTTGACAGGTATATTTTGTCATCATAAACTTCCTCTTCCCTCTAAATCTCTTTCTCTGTCTACCTCCTTCCTGTCAACCCATCCCCCATCCTTCTTTCTCTTCTTGTGGCCCCAAGAAGTAAGCAGCTTCCTTCTGCCACATTCCACACCACGGTGCTGTACTAAATCACAGACTAAAAGCAATGGAGCCAGCTGACATGGACTGAGCCTTCTTTGTGTTAGTTGCTTCTCTTCTTACTATGTCCAAATACCTGACAAAAAGCTGAGTAAGGGAGGATAGGCTTGTTCTGGTCCACAGTTTGAGAACTGTGAGCAGGGAAGAGATGGTAGAGTATGCAGTCCTCCGCAGCAGGGAAGGCATGGCAAGGGGGGCTTCACAGCAGGAACATGCTCTAGGAAGAGGGAGGTGGAAGAGGAGGTGGAGGAGTGATGAATCAGTGAACCAGGAATCAAAGAAAGGAGATTGATGATCCTTGGTCCTCAGGGTGTTTTCTCCTTTATTCTGTGTTGTTGTTGTTGCTGTTACTGTTACTATTCAGTTAGGGACCCCAGTCCATAAAATGGAGCCACCTACACTCAGGGCTGTTTGAACCTCCTTAGTTAATTTGCTCTGGAAAAGCTCACATAGACACAACCAAACAGTGTTTCTCATTAATGCTCTTGGTGTTTTTGTTTTTGTTTTTTAATCCTATCAAGTTGATAATAAAAATTATCTATCACAATCTGAAACCCTGAGCTATCTTTATACTCTTAAATTGTTTATTCCATGCATCTTATCACAGGGATAGGAAACTGTGCTGCACAAGCCCTGATGGAATGAGGAAGGTGGTTTCCAGTGTAAAGTTTGTGGAAAGACACCCAGAAGTTTTGCAAGGCCATAGAAAGGGGGTAGACCATAACTCCATAGGAGAAGGACATGCTAGGGGCTGGGTGGATCCAAAGGTAGATCTAGTCTGAAAAAAAAAAGAAGACTCAAATAGCAAATATATTGTCCCACGACTTAATTGAGCCAGAACAATGGTTTTAAAAGGAGCATCATCTCATAGAGAATGTTCTGATTTTGGAGTGAGGGATTGGCCATATCCAGAATATTACCAATCAGTTCTTGTGATAATGAAATGGAAAGTTATTGGTGAATCTTGAGTTACTTTTGGATACTGATGATTTTTAAACTGACTCACAAGAGCCAACTGGTAATATTCTGGCATCTGGTCAACCACTGGATAAAGTTCAAGTAGCCTAAAATTGGCCTTAACATCTATCCTATAGAAATTGGCAAACACAATACACAAGGGTATTCCTTTTCCTTGTTTAAAGACTACTGTCTATTATTATTATTATTATTATTATTATTATTATTATTATTTCTCCCTTGAAGCTTGACACAGTCTTGGGGAGCAATGTCACTATTATTATTTCTCAGTTTTTCTTTTCTAAGATGGTCTCTCGCTAAATTAGTCAGGCTAGCCTAGAACTCACACTCGTCTTGTCTCAGTCTCCCAAGTGCTGGGACAGCATCCTTGTATTCCAGAACAAAGCAAATGAGATTTAGATCTAACAATTTGTCTCAAACCAACAGCAAGCCACAAATATACCCCCCTCCCAGAAGTCCTGAAGCAATCGTCACCCTAGCAGTCCAGCAGAAATCTAGCAATCTAGTGGAGAGCCCTGAGCACACACAGCTTCTGTCTTGGTTTCTGGCACTCACATTCCTTTTCCAGCCACTTTAGTGAAGATGTGCTCTTCTGGGGCCTCCACTCCCTCACAATATGGCTTTACTTTCACATCAGCAAGTCAGAGCTCTCTGCCTGCCACAGAAAGGTCAGAGGGGTCCCATTCCCTCCTCAAAGCTTCGTGTGTTAATTTCTCTGTGTGTCTGTAGCCACGTTTCTGTGTACACTCGCTGTCTGTGTAGCATCCTTATGTTAAGTGACTTCAAGGATCCCAGAAATATCTCATCTCTCCACACTGCGGTGGAGAGAGCTGGAGGTCAGAGCCTTTATTTTACAATTGAGAGAAGTTGACTTGGCCAAGGCTGTCTAAGGAATTGGAGGTAGTGGCAGCTGGCTCTCTTTTCACTTTGGTCTCAGCTATCCCAACCACTGGTGAAGGATGGAGAAGCAGCTGCAGTCTTTCTCCTGAAAGAGGAGAAAATGTCAAGGGCTATCCAGACTGCAGCTGCAAGGCACAAGCTTATTACCACCTAGGGTTAAGGACAGAAAAAAAAAATTTCCTGCTTCAGACACTCCCTCCCAATTATGAACTTCAATAGGAACACTGAAACATCGACACGGTTCGCAACCAAGACTCCGAACCCATTCTGGATGAGGGCATAGTTTGCATTCTCTGGCTGTGCCACAACACTGAAGTAGATCTGGAAAAAAAAAAATAAATAATACAGAGAGGTTCACGCTGCCAGATTATTCGAGCTGACATTATTACTATCATGCCCAGTGATTAAGAAGAAAATAAAGGCTGAGTCCCACTTGTCTAATTTGATTATCAGAGAAGCCCTGTGTTGATTACTAACGTCTGCTTGCAATTGGGGGCAGAAAGGAAGGAGCCAACCAGCTGAAAACCAGGCAATCACACACAGGGGCCTGAGGTCTGCCTAAATGAAATTTAATAATAAATGGGATGTGCTCCCAGATAAAGAGGTAAATAACAGACAGAAAGAAGGGAGGTTCAGCTCATATAGGCGAGAAGGGAATTCTAGCCAAGCTGGCACATTTGGAGGAATGGCCTATGTTGAAAGAAGAAGACAGGCTCAGGGCAAGAGGAAAAGGAGGGAGGCAGAGGACAGAAAAAGCAGACAATGAATTAGAGATGAGGATCTTGTGAGTGTGGTGTCAGGAGAGGAATATAAGTGTGTTCAGGGTCGTGAAAGAGAAGTGCTGGTGTAGAGAAGGGAACTGTGGCCAAATCACGAAGATCCCAGAGCTAAGAGAAGAAAGATTACAAGATGGAAGGCCATTAGCTGCTTAAACACTACCTTCGTGTGGCAGAGGAAAGAAGAGTCATTTCAGAGACTTCTCTACTTCAACACTAAGGAAAAAAACAGAAGAGCCAGGAAGTCCTGAGGGTCCCCCACAGACTGTCTTGAAGACACCAGGGGTGGCCCTGCCATAGCCTAAGGATACTTACAGTAAGTACAACCTGCAATCAGATGTCCCAGAGGATCGGCTTCCGGAGTGACGCTGATAGGAAAGATGAGATAAGGATGCTCGGCTAGTGCGGACCTGAAACTGTTCTTTCTTGTCTGGCAAATGAATACAGTAACATAGCTCAAAACTGGAAGGAAGAGGCTGAAGAAGACAGTTTAAAACAAGGGGACTGAGGTCACCCTCTGGAGAAGGTTAAAACTGTCAGATCAAAGCAGACATATGCCAAAGTCCCCCTAAACCAGTGGTTCTCAACCTATGGGTTCCAATCCCTTTTGAGTCCAGTGATCCTATCACAGAGGTCACTTCAGACCATCAGAAAACACAAATATTTACGTTATGATTCATAACAACAGTAGAATTACTGTTATGAAGTAGCAATGAAAATAATCTTATGGTTGGGGGTCACCACAACATGTGGAAGTTTAACTGTGTTAAAGGGTCACAGTGTGATGAAGGTTGAGAACTATTGCTCTAAACAGTCAAAATAGTACCAGGTATGGTAGCTCATGTCTTTAATCCTAGTATTCAGGAAACTTAAGCAGGAGGACAGAGAGGTCAAAACCAACCTGAGCGACATAGTGAGACCCTATCTCAAAAACAAAACAAAACAAAATGCTGGGCATGGTGGTGCATGTAATGGCAGTGCTTGGAGGCAGAGGCAGGCAGATCACAGTGAGTTTGAGGCCAGCCTGGTCTACATAGTGAGCCAGAGCTACATAGTGAGATGCTGTCAAAACAAACAAACAAACCTAATGACACTGAACTGAATCTTGGAGTGAATAGGATTTGGATGCATAACAAAGAGGGGAGGAGAGACTGTACCTCAGTAAACTCAGTTGCAGACTTACAGATTTTCTGAGGCTTCCTCCTGCTTAATCTGAATACTACTAGGATTAGAGACAAGAGCCCCATGAGCAAGACCCTCCCTGTGAAGGCCATCTTAGAGCAAGGCCACTGCATATTCTAACTCTCTAACTCCACATCTTGGCTCTGGTCCCAACAATCTTAAGGCAAGCTTGTTTTATTCCACAGGGGAAATACTCTCTTGATTTAGAATCTCCTGAGTGCTAACCCCTGGAGCCTTCCTTGGAGAACAAGGTCTATGTGTTTCCAATAGAGAAGGAGAGATACCATGCCACCTGAGCAGTGAGTATCCATCTCTGTGTCCTGCCAGGTTCTCAGGTAGAGAGCCTCAGCCTTTGAGAAGATCCAGTTCATGGGGAAGTCAGGCAGAATAATAACAGGATGTAGAAAATACCTCAAAAGACCTGAAGTTGAGCCACTCAGCAGCCGTGAGTCTCTTCACTGTAAAATTGTGGTAATGACAGAGTGACCAAGCTGTCTATCAGCACCCTGCACCCAGTGATCTCTCAGTATGTGATAACCTGGAGCAGTCCCAGGGCACATGGCAGCATGTGTCCTTGTCCTTTCTGCCCGCTTGTCCTCTTGACTTTGAAAACTTTTCCTTCTTAGTACCATTTTTTTTTAAACAGCTGTACCCTGCTTTCTCATTACAGATACTATACAATTACCAAGACAGATGCCCTGCTGCATGCATAAAGGGAAAACAGCTTTGTTTAAAATTGAAATAACCATTTACAAAGTGAGGAACAGAAAGACCTTCTAACACATTCGCAGGTTATTTTAATATGTTCCAAATAAATGCTAAGAAAAGACAGTGTTTATAAATAGTCTTCAAAACAGCCCCCTCTGCTTTGTTGATGAATATGCTCCTGCTTGTCAATGTCCCAATTGTGCAGGGCCCCTGAGCTGAATCTAATTAAATCCTATTACCCAGGAAAACTTGTAGCATAGTTGGTCTGATGAATTTGATGATTTATTAACTCAACCTTTAAGTATATGAGATGAATTCTGGAAGTTGGGGATGGGTGAGATGGTACTGTGCCATTCTTGCCCTCGAAGAGCTTATAATCCAACAGATGGTATGCCCACGGAAAAGGTTAAAGACAGTCCAGGTAAAAACCTGGTTGTCACCAGGTCCCAGTCAGCAGCCAGAAGCAGCAACCTCCAAGCTCTTAGATGACAAGGTTTTTGTCTGAGTTCCTTCTTCTGTAGTGAGAGGCAGCTAGCAAAGTATTTGCAGATCTGACCTCAAGTCAGACTCCAGCTCTGGGCTCTTGCCTACTGAAAGCTCTTGTTTCAAGGGGTGGTTAACATTTACTGACCAAAAGTGACCTCGTATTTCAAACAGGCCTGGCAGAGCTAACTACTTCATAGATTGGATGAAGGAGGACAACGGCTACAGAACACAAATGGCAAGCGTGGGGAGATGGCTCAGCTGGTAAAATGCCTGTCTCACAAGCATGAGGCTCTCAGTTTGGACCCCAGCGCCCATGTGTGATGGCTATTCTTGGTTGTCAAATTGACTACATCTGGAACTAAAACCCAAAAGTGGAGGGCACACCTGTAAGGCACTTGTTTTGGTTTGGTTTTGCTTAAATTGAAGTAGGAAGATCCACTTTTTTTTTGTTTGTTTTTGTTTTCAAGATATGGTTTCTCTGTGTATCCTTGACTGTCCTGGACTCACTTTATAGACCAGGCTAGCCTTGAACTCACAGAGTCCCACCTGCCTCTCCCTCCCGAGTGCTGGGATTAAAGGTGTGTGCCACCATGAATGTGGATCTTTAAATTAGGAAGACATTCCTTTAATCCAGATCTTTCAAGCTGGGAATCTGGATCTTGATGCAGGAAGACCTACTTTTAATCTGGGCCACACCTTCTGCTGGAAGCCTATATAAAGCATGGAAGACTAAAGCCTGTTTGCTCTTGCCTTGTTATTAAATCCATTCCTTAAATGGCATTAGAATCTTCTTCTTTGGGATTCCACCATATACTGAAGATCAGCTAAGACATCCGTCTTTGTGGATGGAGCAACTATTGGATTCTTGGACTTTCAATTGGTGACCAGTTGGTGTTGGATCAGATGGACTGCAGCCTGTAAATCATTCTAAAAAAATTACACACACACACACACACACACACACACACACACACAAATATATATACATTTGAGAGAGAGCTAAAGAGAGAGAGAGAGATTCATTCTGTAAGTTGTGTTACTCTAGGGAATCCCAAATAATATACTATATAAAATGCTGGGTGAGGCAACAAATGTTTGTCACTCCAGCCAGCCTAGCCAAATCCATGAGCTCCAGCCCCAGCGAAAGACCCTGCCTCAAAAACTGAGGTGGAGAATGATGGAGGGAGGCCCTTGATGTAAGCCTCTGGCCTCCACATACATGTATGTACATGCATACCCACACAGATGCTGACACATTTGCATGTAACCACATAAATATGTACACACATCCCCCCAACACACAAAGGACAAAACACACCACATGACAAATTAGTGTTCATCTTATTCAGCTCCCTTCCCTCCACACCTATCACAAAGATGATTTATAGTAGGCCCCACTATTAAATGAGTAATGAAGCATAGAAGAATAAGACAAAGATATAATGAATAAATTATTTAATGAGACTGTCATGAGAATAAAAGTGGGCAGAATTACTCTTGTTTTGTTGTTGTTTATTTTACAGCTCTGAGGATCAAACGTGGGCCTTGCACTTGCTAGGTAAGGCTCTACCACTGAACCACACTCTTGGCCTCAGAGTCATTATTCATGATCAGAAACAGAAAGAAGCTCCTCAGAGGGTACAGCATTTGTATGACCCTTGGGGAGTAGAATAGATATGCACAAAATGAGACTGTAGCCTTGGAAAGAACACAAGAACTCTAGAGTACTTTTGTGGGGAAAAGGGAGATTTTAACAGCTTTACGATGATATTGGCTTTTGAAAGAGCCATTCTGGTCACACACAAAGAATGGTAGAGCTCCCCATATAGTTAAAGGCCTCTCCCCTAGTTCAGGTGAGGAGGAAGTATGAACTAGAGCAAATAAAGTAGATGTGAAAAGGGAAAAGCATGAGGGTGTGGATGGAAATCAGGGACAGTGGGCAAGGGGGAGTAAATAAAGTCTTGGACTTGTTGCCTGAGTGGTCTCCACAGCCTTTATTACAGAAATCGTTATTAAACCACAGAGAAAAAAAATGATGCATAAACCATAAACCAAACAATTGTTCAGCTATTTCTCCTGAATCCCATAATCCTAGATTATCGTAGTAGATGAAACCAGCCCCCCAAACATTTACCATCTGCTGCTTCGATTCTACTCATCTGTGTCCTAATTCCAAGCAGCCTCGGGACCTCTTTAGTTCTTGGAAAGACCAACCTTACCCTCTGTTAAAATGTACCTGCCTGTCATTCCCAACACTGGCTTCCAGCTTGGGGTTCTGGGAACTGGGATTAATTGGGATCCTCTTCTCCACATGACTGTTGTGTCAGACATAGTCATGTAAGTGGATAATCAAGATTGTCACTATTATTCTTCTAAATTGTTCATAAAAACATGAAGTGCCTTGTTGATTATTTTGCTGAAATCAACATACATGGTGTCTGCTTCTAGCTGCTTCATTGTTCTACTCAGTCTGTCCTTAAAAACAAAAACAAGCAAGCAAGCAAACACAGATAAGGCATATTCATGAAGCTGGATGTGGATGACCATCTATTTCTGTATAAATGCTTAGGAACAATTTACTTAATCATCACAAAGTTGACTTCCCAAGTTCAAGTTTAGAATACTCTCTCTCTCCCCCCCTCCCCGTGTGTGTGTGTGTCTGTATGTCTGTCTCTGTCTCTTTCTGTTTCTCTCTCTCTCTCTCTGTGTCTGTCATTCTGTCTCTGTGTGTGTATGTGTGTGTGTGTGTGTTCAGCAGTGTTTGTAGATAAACACGTGCACATGCATGCAGAATCCAAACATCAACATTGGTTACTGTTCCTCAGGTACTGTCCACCTTGTTTCCTTTTTGAAACAGTCACTCACTGTCACCTGGGGCTCATTGATTAGGCTAGGCCAACACCCCAGCATCCTCCTGGATTTCTAGTGCGAGAACCCCGGGTGCACACAAGTATACCTGGCGTTTTACATCGACTCTGGAGATCAAACTCAGTTCCTCATTCTTGTACCCACAATGCGCTTCTGTTACATGAAATCAACAGCCTCTTGTATCTGCTGACCCTCCCACAAGTTGCCATGTGTAGAGACGGTTCTGTCTCATCACCAGGTTTCAGCTCAAATATATCTACCCCAGGGAAGACTTCTGAAGCAATCTTCTCCATAATTCTGACTGTTTATATAATACTTTCAAAAGATCTGAAATAATTTTACTCATTTGTTTATTATAAATAGAATCTTCCCAAGAGCAGGGCTGCTGTCTTTCTCTGGTTGGGGTGCGAGCACTGTGCATGCCTCCTGGCTCAAGCGTGTGCTGAATCCATGTGAGTATGGTCACTGGCTTAGAGTTCGAATGGCCCAGCCTCCTGTGCTTTTGGCTTTCACAAAGCCCACAGTGACACTGCTGCTCTTCCTGGAGGTCTCTGTCATATCCATTTTGCAAAGCAATTTTTCCTAGTTGGTCAGAATTAAGTCCAGGACAGAAGTTCCCCAAATCTCTTCTGCTTCTGGCTGAAAGATGAAATTATCAGCCAAGTTGAAGAAGACAAAATAGATCTGATGACCTGTATGAGGCTGGATGAAGTGCCCAGCAGTTACTACCCCATACTGGTCATCAAATGAAGAGGCTACATTCCTCAGAAGTCTCCTAATACCTTACATGTTCCCTAACTTCATGAAAAGGCTGGATCTGCTCTGGCATCGTCAAAATCAAGTTCTCAATGATGCAAATGCTAGTTTGTGAATTTTGGCTTTGGTGAGTGACATTAGACCAGACTGATAATTGCTTTACCCATGGAATTGTAGTTCAGGAACGCTTTGGCTGTATGGGTAAGGAGCCACTCAGACTATATAAAACAAGAAGTGAATAATTGAAATTCAACAGTGACACTCATGAAGCACAAAGACATTAGACAGCAAACTGTTATTGTTGGCTGCTCCCTCTTCACCCCATCTGAAGCAACATAGCCTTGCATCTCTCCTGATTTCCACAGCTGAGTTGAGATCTTTCACTCATCAGCTGGCTTCTATCCTTACTCAAGATTCTTATGGTCTCCTGAAACATTGACTTACATGTGTTATGGTTTTCCCTTTGTCATGTTGCAAACTCCACCTCGAGTCTATATGGTCTTTCAGCCCAAGCACCCACTGCAGACTGCTGCATCAAGTACTTGGTAGAATCTGCTGTCAGAGAGTTCACCAGCTAGAGTTAACATGGGGACTTGTGTCAGGTGCTGGTGCTTGTTCTAAACATCTGTAATGGGCAGTGTTAACTGTCAGCTTGACAGAATCTAGAATCACGGGGAGATGGGCCTCTAGGCATATCTTTGGTGGATAACTTGGTTGCATTAATTGAGGCAGGAAGACTCACCCCTTATGGGTGACATTATTTCATGGCCTGGATCCTGGATTGTATAATTGGAGAAGGGTACTGGACTTACTCTTTTTTGTTTTTTTCAAGACATGGTTTCTCTGTGTAACAACCTTCACTTTGCTGGACTCATTTTGTAGACCAGGCTGGCCTCGAACTCACAGAGATCCACCAGCCTTTGGCTCCCAAATGCTGGGATTAAAAGCATGTGCCACCACTCCCGGTGAGGGGACTTGACTTATTAATCAAGCATGTGTTCATCACTTTTTGCTTCCTGATTATGGATGTAATACGCACATCTGTCTCAAACTTCTCTTGCTTTGACTTCCCCAGAATATATGGATTATACCCAAGAACTCTGAGCCAGAGTAAACTCTTTCTCCCTTAACTTGCCTTTGTCAGAATGTTTTATAACAGCAACAGGAAAAGAAACTAAAATAAGAGATACAGGAAGAGAGGATATCATGTGGCATATGGGTTGTTCCTCGAAGCTAGTGTAGTTATTAGACTTTCTGAGATGGACTATAGTAATGAGAGAGATCTCAAAACATTCTAACATGATGCCCTTGCTGAAGCAACGCTCCATGCTTGGTCATGCTTTGTGTCTGTGGTTCGGAGCCCAGATCAAAGCTTTGCACCACCCTCCACCTGGACAGTTCTCCCTGGGGAGGAAGTGGGCTCCACCTCTGTGGTCTGCTTACACAGTTATTTACTGCTGTGTCTCTGCTGCTCACAACATCGACAAACACTCGGTCACATATCAGGGCTCACACCTTCTGTGTGAGGTACCAACATCTCAATTATGAATGCCACTACCAATGCCCCATGCCTACAAATACATGGGGTTTTTTCAACAACTGAGAACAGCTACTCACCATCAGTGCATAGGGGCCGGGGCTTGCTAACTTCCTACAGTATGTAGTAAGTCCCGCTCAACAAAGACCTCTCTTTTCTAAAGTATCAGCAGGAGGCACACTGAAAAACACAAGAAGTTGGAAAGTCACCTAGATATCTATGCTTACACTCAGTGTCTTTATCACCAAAATTTTAATGTAACTGAATATGAATATTATTTAGAAATATGGAGATATATTCCAGAAGACCCAACCAGAGTTGAAGTGGCTGCTTCTAGGTGACAAGTGGTAGGGTAGAAGTTGGCTATTTTGGTAGCAGACCTCTTGATAGTATTTAATTATTTGGCTATGCACACATACTATCTTTCAATACAATTTTAAAACTAATACAGAATGACGAGGCCTGCCTTGAGAGTATGTTCAAGATGCTGGGTGCATATTCTTAATGTTTTAATGTCTCTAACTAGTAAGGCTGTGAAAAGGTTTTACTAGGCTACCTGGAAAGGCCCGTGAAAACACATCAGCCATCCAAATGTAGGAGCAAGTTGTGTTCAAAAAGCTTGTTTCGGTTTCTTAGTAGCTCTGTTGAAAATACCCCCATTAACTCAGTGGAGGGCAGAATGCCAACCCTCTAAGAATCCCTGTACTGGCTGCATTCAGTGTTCAGGACACACAATATGTACCAGAGGGATGGGAATTGGGAGTTTGGAAGAAATCTAACAAAGAGGAAGTGAGATGAGAGAAAAGAAGGAAAAAGCAACCCATGGGTCTGCATATAAGGAAAGGAGTGTAGAGGTAACCTTCGTTCACATTGTATTAAGGCATATCTCTGTCCTTCCTCACCCACCTAAGGTATTCTTTGATTGGCTTTAATGAAAAGCTGATGGGGACTGGAGAGATGGTCAGTGGTTAAGAGCACTGGCTGCTCTTACAGAAGACACGGGTTCAATTCTCAGCACCCACATGGCAGCTCACAACTGTCTGTAGCACCGGTTCCAGTGGATCTGACTCCCACACACAGACATTTACATGTAGACCAAACACCAAGTGTACATAAAAATAAATAAATAAAAAGCTGATGGCCTGTAACTGGGCAGGAAGTAGATGGTGGGACTCCTTGTAGGAAGAAAGAAGGGACTCTGGGAAGAAGAAGGAGGAAGGTCTTTTTGCCAGGAGACATGAGAGGAGACAGATGTGACTACGGACCTAGAAGGAATAGTTAACCGTGTAGCTGGACGAGGCTAGGTGTCAGGTTACTTAGATGAGCTAGTTGAGATCTGCCCAGTTAAGGCCTAAGCTTTGAAATATTAAAAGGTCTTGCTGTCTTTATTTTTATGGCTGAAGGGCCACCAGGTTCATACAACAAAGGAGTGCCAGAGAGGCCCCTGATAAATTTGGTTTGTCCACTTTCTTATTTCAATTGTCAGTTCACCTGCCTCTTCCTCTTCTTATGTGCAGGTTCCTGGCAGGAACTTACCACACCTCAGTCCACACTTTAGTCCCACCTCACTCTCTGGAATCTAACAGGAGCTCTGCCCATGCTCCCCACATAACCGAGAGTTGCTGTGTGTCCATGCCTGACAGATCCTATCTCACACACTTTCCATGTGGGAGCACAGTTGTTCTAGTAGATGCTTTATGAGGTAGGCATTGCTATCTCCATTGGTTAGGGAATGAGATAATCACATTGCATTTCTCTGAAATCCTAGCTTATAATCCAATATGGCTGCCGTCTTGTAAATTTTCTTTAATTTGTAATTTCCCACACCAGTCTATATCTGTCTAACATTTATCTATCTATTGAGTTATTTCTCTCATCATTGGAAGAGAAGAAAAAGTGAGCTAATATTTATTAAGCTATTGTTTTACATGTTTAGCATTTGGAATATGCTATCTAATTCCTTATAACCACTTGAAGCAGATTTCTTTCTTAATCTCCATTTTACTTGTGAGGAAATTGAAGATGAGAAAAATGAATAGACTTTCCCAAGATCCTGCAGATTGTTAGTTGAAGAGCTAAAGTGTGAGACCAGGTCGGTCTGAAAACTATGCCTTTCAGGGTAGCCAGCCTCTAATATGACCCCTAAAGATGCTGTTAGCATAAACCTTAATGGAGTCCTCCTCTCATTATCTCATGGTTGCGCTACATCACTTTAGAGGTGACAGTCATAAAGACCAACTTCCTTCAAGTCTTCTAATGATTTCAGTGGACTAACAACTTGTACTTAACTGAAAACTGTGAGGGGCTCTGAGCCAGGACCATCCAGTTAGGCTACTCTCAGATTCCTGACCTTCAGAAATCACAGAGAATAGTGAATATTTATTCATTTATTCTAAGCTGGTAAGTTTCGGAATAGTTAATTACATAGCAACTACATCTTGTTCTTCCTTCTGACAGGGTCTGAGAACTGGGCATTACCAATCAACATCACTTCCTCAGCTCCATGGGAGTGCCACCTGCTCTTCCTGAGTCCAGGGCTAATCTGTGAAGCCAATGGTCACCCAAGAGTAGCCACACATCTATGGTGACTTCAGGGTCAAGGTTAACCTAGAGCTGGCATCAGACACAGCAGGATAAAGAGATGAAGGAGCTATTTTGTGCTTTTGTGTCCTGAAACTGGGCAGAAGTTTGGTGACACACAGAAAGAGGTTTTGTTCATCCTTCACATTTGTGACTTTGCCAACTCAAGGGAATTACAGGAAATAGAGCTACTTGTGTTTTGGGAAAACTTGGGGCATCAAATTTTCAAAGGAAATGAATGTAACACATTTAATCGGGTTATGTGGCCGTGTGCAGACAAGAGCACTTTCCAACGCCTGCTGCATTCTTATTTTGTAGCAATTCACATAGCACTAGGGACTGCAAAGTGGGCCTGCCTGTGCTCAAATAATAATCCTAAAAGGGTTGCTTGTCTTTAAACACAGATTCTGTGAAGTCAGGAGACCAGGCTAGGTGATAAACTAGGCAGAGGAGGCATAGGTGGTTCATCTTTGACTTGTTGAGATGATTAAATGAAAATACAGAAAGTGCAGAGGGAAATGATGAATGAATGAACGAACAAACTGATGAAAACATAAATGCCTAATGGCAGGGGCAATTACCCACCTCTGCCTGCTGGAGTTTTCATAAGCCATCATACAGATTAGAAATAGAGGTGTGGGATCCAAGAAGATATTTTTAAAATTATGAGGCAAGTTAGTATGAAAGCTGAGTTAGATATAGAACTTTAAACTCATGGAGATGGTTAGATAGTAGAATGTTAAAGTCAGGTGCCAAATACATATGGACTGGACATTGGGAATGTATGCTAAGCCATATAACTCTTATAATTGTGCCCTATTTATTTCTGTTGTTTTGTATTGTATTTATAGTTATAAGAAAAAGAACCATTTTTTGGACTGAAAGGGAGAGCTGTTGGGGGGAAAAAAGATATACCTTAAACTAAAAAAAAAAAAAAAAAAAGAAGGGAAGAGGATGGGGGGTTGAGGGGGAGGAGGGTGGAAGGGTGGGACTGGAAGGGGGAGTAGGGAGGGGATTGTGATTGAGATGTAACTTGAAGAAATAAAAAATAAATTATTTAAAAAAAAGAAATAGAGGTGTGTTGGGCTGGAGAGATTGCTCCAGAGTACTGGCTGCTCTTCCAAAGGACCTGGGTTCAAATCCCAGCACCCACATAGCAGTTCGAAACTACCTGTAATGGCCGGGCAAGGTGGTGCACACCTTTAATCCAAGTTTTCAGGAAGCAGAGATAGTTGGATCTCTGTGAGTTCAAGGCCAGCCTGGTCTAAATTCACCATGAGAATCCCCAAAGCAGGAGTGTAATACTCAACGATATACTCCATGCCCTCGGCTTCACCCATCCAAAGGGCCTAAAATCAATCCCTGAATCCTTGGATGTTAACCACATGTGATGTGACAGTACTTGAAAATGCTGAGCTGGATGTGATGTTATACACCTGCAATTATATCACCCCAGAGGCTGAGACAAAAGAATTGCAAGTTCAAGGCCAGGTTAGGCTATACAGTAAGTAGGCTGGACTTAACAGTGAAGCCAGAACTCTCCAGGTTCAAACGTAGAAGAGATAAATCAAGCAAAAATATTGAATTGAAATCGCTCCACCTAGCCTTTTATTTAACCCCACCCTAGTAAGATTTCCCACAACTAGACTGCCCAACACTTAGAAAGTATGTGCTCAAAGACAAACTAGGTTTGGGTCTCATGTTCATTTTAAAGTTTGTTTTCCTAAAACAAGCAAAAAATTTCATGTCATAAGCTTATGTTTCAATCCCAGCTCTGCCACCTACTGGCTGTGTGACCTCAGAATGCCACCCCAACTCTCTGAGGCTTATAGCTTTTGTCAGAGTTTAACAAGATAACATGCATAATTGGGCAACAGTGATGACTCAGGACAGCATAGACCTGTCAGTACTGAGTTGAGCAGCAATTTTGAAATGAAACCTAGCCTAGTGTGACTTGTGTCCTGGCTTTCTAGAAACCAGGGCATGCCTGTCTGATGTGTTATATATATTTCAACCCCTTGCAGAAACCACTTAAGAAAAAGCCCCCAGACCAATTGAGATGGCACCATGGACCATCTTTTCTCAAGTGAGAGTGTCCACCCCAGCATTCTGTTGTGAGCGAGGCCAACATGAATGCGTATATGTGTGTGTTATGTGTGATGTGTGAGTGTGACTGAGGCCACACAAGTGCCATAGCAGGTTTGAGAAGGTCAGAGGGAATCCTAAGGTGTGTCTTTCCCTACCACCTTGCTTTGAGACAGGGTGTCACTTGTTGATTGCTTCTGCATGCACCAGGCTAGCTGCTCTATGAGCTTATAAGGATTCTCTTGTTTTCACTTGCCATCTACTGTAGGAGAATTGGGAATACAGACACAGTGTCTGGCATTTATATGGGTTTTAGGGATTTGAACTCATGTCCTCACATTTGTAGGGCAAACATTCTTCTGACTAAGCCATCTCTTTAGCTCCTCAGCTCTTTAGAGAAAAAAATGTTTCAATAGCTATGGACGCTGAGCAGCACCACTTCCTCCCCTTCCTTGCTTGAGTTCATTGTCATCAGGTTTTGGGCTCCATCCTTCCTACAGAAGGGCTCTCACCAGGGTTCCCATGACTTTCATGTTGCAAACTCCAGTGTCTTGCTCACAGTCTCAGCTCCTTCTTTCTTGGAGCACTTTCTTCACTTCTTTTCAGGATGTCACTTCCGCATGAGTCTCTGTGTCTCATCTAGTTCCCAGTGTCCTTTGCATACTGTCCCTGGAGACTTGGAATTCAGTCCTTAGGCTGTTTGTCTTTTGTGTCTATTTTCACTCCCTGGAAGATGACAAGAATTTGATCCTGTAGATGTGAAGTCTGACAACTGACAGTGAATGTCCCCAAGATTGACATGCCAATGACATTTTAGACTTAACAAGTCCAAACCCAACTTCTAGCTCCCTGTCCCAAACTTCCAGCTCACATTTGGTTATCTGGGGCATAGAGTCTCCATTCTTCCAGGTACCCACACAGGGCCTCATATTTTCAGTTTTCATCTTCCAAATGTTCTTGGTATTCTTGGTATCTGACTGCCTTTTGTGACACTGGGGTGAACCACTGTCCCCTCTGCCTAGATCCTGTCTGGGCTGTACTAGATTCATCTGTACTCATACTGAGAGCATTAGTCACCTTTTATTGTGATAAAACACTACAACCAAAAGGAACATAAGGAAGAAAGACTTTAATGTGGCTGATGGTTCTAAAGGAAGAGTCACAATGATGGAGGAAGCATGGCAGCAAGATGTTGGAGCAGGAAGCAGAGCGATCACATCTTAACTACAAATGCAAAACAGAAAGGGAGAACTAGAAGTGTGGACATATTTCCTTCAACAAGGCCATACCTTCTAAGGGTTCCATAAAGTCCTCAAAAATAACACCAACGAGGAACCAAGTGTTCAAATACATGAGCCCTTGGGGGACATTTTTCATTCAAGTCACTACAGTGATCCTGCAAGAATGTACTCACACCCAATACTTACCTCCTTGGTCCAATACGCACCCCATGGTTTTCTGCATCATATCCTCCAGGCATAATCCCTTCTTACTAGGAGGACTTTCCCAAACCGCCTTATCAGAAACCATCAATCCCTTCTGGCACACTGCACCCGTTTGTTCTCACTCAACTTGACTTTAATTTACATCTGCTTGCCAGATACATTCATCTGTCTCCCTATGGGGCTAACATCTCACCTTTTACACTGACTACCCTATCCTTAACCCTGAGATGAGGGTCTCACTCAGGGTACATATTGTTGAGTCAGTGACTGACCCACTAGAACAGAAACATGAACACAGCCAGGGCCTGATGTCAGATGGAAGAAGAGAGGCAGTTGGACCAGCCTCCTTGAAAGAGAGTTAGGGCATGCTGCAGGATCTCTGAGTGAACATAGTGAACAAAGTAAAGCATAAATTTAGATGCAATTCAAGCATCTCCACCTGCAGGTGGTCCTTTCTGTGGTAAAGTGGTCAGATGTGGCGATCTAAGGATGAAGAGTAATGGGTAGAGCGCTTTTTTTTAGCTTGCATAAAACCCCAAGTTTGATCTAGCATCTCACAAACTAGGTGTACTGGTGCATGCCAGCAATCCAAGCACCCTGTAATCGCAGCACTTGGAAAGAAAAAGCAGGAGGATCGGAAGTTCAAGGTTATCCTTTATCTACATCAAAGCAGGTCTGGGTTAAATAAGACACTATCTAAAGGAGGAGGAAACTAAAAGAAAAACTATGACTGATATCAAAATTTCTCTCCTATAAAGAGAGCCTACAGTTGGGTGTCCTTTTGCATGTCCAGTTGAAATGAGGGCTTACTGTAGTCAATATAAAGCATCATTCACATCCATGATTCATCATTCTTCCACAAGCAAAAGAAAATTCACTCAGAGACCTTAACAGGTCATGTTTGGATAAACCAGACCTGGAGATTTTTTCATGTTCCTGGAGGTAGTTTGTTTGAATAGCAGTGTTGGCACACAGGCCTGCTAGGGCTCTACATGGACATGGTTAATGTCAGCAGCTGCCACTAGAGGGCTATTCACAGCTAGAACTGAAAAGAGGCTTTGGTCACAGTGTGCTCTCCAACTGCCCTAAAGGCACAGTGAACTTTTAGAAGTCCCTAGAAACTCCACATAGTGTCTCTTCCCCCCAGGTACCATAGAAGGACATCCTTTAGAAGTGTTGCCTTCCGTGGACCTTCCTTGGTTTGAAGATTGAGAGAAGGGAGATGGCTTCCATCAATTGAAAAACATGTCTCTCTTCAGCAGAAGCATTTGCAAGGACCAAACAAAATTTCTGCCTTTTTATGCTATAAATGTTAAAGCATTTATGGGCTACCTAGGGACCACATCTTTATGCAAGAGTTGAGAGCTTCCAATCTGAGAGACTCTTTCAAAAATCTTAGGAGTAATGAATTGATAACTCAGAATAATATATCTGTTTGGCATATTCCTGCCTGAGGGCTTTTCTTAAGTGGTTCTCAAACTCCTGTGGGGACAGGTTAAAGTACCAACCCAGCATGTTCAGACCTGAGCTACACATCTGAGACACTTCCATTGTATACTTTTTATTAGGGTTCAGGTTTTTGACTGTTTTAAACTACACAATGTAGTGGTCTCCAGTACATTAATGATGTCCAACTTTCATAATTACCCAATTCCAGCATAGAAAAGAAAAATATTTCTTTCCACCACCCCACCCCACTCCCAAGAAGCCTGTTCTCCTTGTATGCTGACTTCCCATTCCATGCCTGAACACCTGGTAATGACCGATGTACTTTCTGACTATGTGATTAGTCTTTTGTGCACATTTTGAGTAAGTGACATTGTCCATACAGTATGTGGCTTCTGATGTCTGGCTTCTTCCATTTACTATATTTTCAAGGTTCAGCCATCATGATACATATCAGAACTGTATTCCTTTTTCAATGGAGTAATATCCTACTGCACAAATGCATGCCTTTCTAAATTTTGTTAATCCATTTGTTGGATGACATTTGAGTTCTGTTCACTTCTAGGCCATTTTTTATGATGCTGTTATAACCATTTTGTACAAGCTTTTGCTTGAAAACTTCTTGATTCTCTCCAATATTTGCTGGACATAAGATGTAGTCAACACTGAATGAGTATTCATGGGATCAGAGCACAAAGAGAAATGAGACTTGGTTCCTTCCTCTCCCATGTAAACTCTTTCCTTGCTACCTTGCTGCTGTTCATTTGTACAAGTACCTGCCAGGCACTGGGAATAAATCTGTGAACAAAACCAACGAGAGCCTCGTGGAGCTTATGTTCGTTACTTTCCTTATGCTGTGACAGAGAGCCCTGACAAAGGCCACTTAATACAGGAAGAGCCTGCTGAAGCTCACAGTTTGAGGGTACAGACTATTATTGGGGGAAGGCAAGGTGGCAGGAGTGTGAAGTGCTGATCCCATTGCATCTGCACTCAGGAAGCGAAGAGAACAATGAACGCTGACACGAAGCTCACTTTCTCCATTTTTATTCAGTCTGGGCCCCCCAGCTCATGGACTGGTGCTCCCACAGTTAGAGTAGGATTTCCCTCCTGGATTACCTCAGTCTAGAGCACTGGTATTCAACCTCTGGGTCTCAACTCCCTTTCCTTTCACAGGGGTCAACTAAGATCATCAGAAAACACAGATATTTACATTGCAATTCATTATAGTGGCAAAATTACAGTTATGACGTAGCAATAAAAGTAATTTTATGGTCAGGGTCACCACAACATGAGGAACCCGTATTAAATAGTTGCAGCATTAGGAAGGCTGAGAACCACTGCTCTAGAGGCTCCCGAACAGACTTGCACAGAGGTTTGCCTCCTAGGTGATTCTAGATCTTATCAAGTTAACAATCAGTATAGCTCCCAGTCAAGACAGGAGTTGGGAATGACTCAGGTGGAGAGATGAGCAAATGTGACCATTTCAGGTGAGGATGAAGGACTCCCTTAACTCCAATGGTCAGGATGGCCTCTCTGATGAGTTGACCGTTGAGCCGGCACCTCACAGGAAGGACCCAATCATATGAAGAGTCACAGAGAAAGCCATGTGAGGACACGGACAAAGGAAATATCAGCTGCAAAGGCTCTGGAGAGAGGACAAATCTGACATGCTTAAAGCTCCTCCTCTCAGCCTCAGGCCCCTTTGCAGGCCACTGAAGGCTGCCTGCCCTGTGTGTTTGTACTTACCAGTGGTTCCCAGTCATCATCAGCCACACTCTACTTCTCCTTACCTCCTTCTGCTTCAACAGCCTTTTCCCAACTGCTAGACAGAAATAAAACTTTGACACATGGAAATATCGTGGACCTTCCTCTTAGACAATAAGTCCCATCTCATTGGGTTCTTTCCAACCACTGGGCCACCTTTCTCATTCTTTTCGCATGGAAGTATATTAGGGCATATCTACAATGGAATGACCATTCCCATGTTGTTATTCTTCAGTCTCCAGAAAACAAAATTCCCTGTGTCCCCCAGTAAGACCATGAACACTACTTCCCAAGGCCTCATTCTATTTGTAAAATCAAGTTGTACCCTTCCTTCCTTAGTTGACCTTTTGACTATGGTGGAGACCCCTGAGCACATTAAAAATATATATAATTTTAATGTGAATAGATTTCTTCATACAGTTTATTGTGATTATGATTCCCCTCCCCCAACTCCTTCCTGATCCTCCCCACCCAGCTCCTGAGTGTGTCTTACCTGTGCATGCTCTATGCCATACGTGTGACCACACCTTCTTCCATTCTCCCTTCCATGTATCTTTCCTGTCACCCATTTTTTTTTAATGTTGGTGATACCCAGGGATTATTCTCTGTAGGGGTTAGATAAATTAGATTTAGAAAATATATAGGAGTTTCTGATACTGTCTCTTAATTCGGGACCTGAAGAGCATTATCAGCATGAAGTCAGCAAAAACAGGAAAGACTTAATAGACTGAAAAACAAGGTTGAACTCAGGAAAAACAGGAAAGACTCAATAGACTTGAAGAAACAAAGTATCTGGCCTGACATTGTTTTCAGCTGCTAAGTGGGCGGAGCCCAAATTAAGATGAAACAGAGTTCCTCCTATTTAAGGACAGTGCATGGAGCCTAGAGAGGGAAGAGGCTCCTGATGCTAGAGAGCTCCAAGAGTCCTGCTGAAAAAAGGGCTGGCCATTGATAGCCAGCTCTCTCCCTGAAGCAGAAAGAAGCCGGTGAGCAAAGAAAGCCTGAGCAAGACACCAAAAGGCCAAGGACTGGACCCTGTGGCTCAGCTTTTGCCTGGAGGAGTTTGATCTGTCCGATCAGTGGCCTAAAGGAAACGGTGCCTGGCTTTAAGGACTGAGGCAGAGCAGCTGAGTTCCTGATTCAAAAGAAGTAAGTTGTCCTGCAGACGGCTGGGGTCTCCCACAGAGAAGAAAGCATGAAGCCTTATTTAAGGTGAGACTGCAATAACCACTGACCCTGACGAACCTGCATCTGAGAGATCCAGAAAAAGGACTGCTAAGTGTGTTAAAGAATCTACAACAAAGACTGTGTTCCTGATGACTGAGGACCTGCCCCAGAGACTGTATCATTCTAAAAGGTTATGAAAGTAGTTGTTATAATTATCAATAGGTTTAGTGAATAGGTTAAAGGGGTTGTAAGAATTTATAGGATTAATAGTTAAGAAATTGTTGGTGTTTGTTATAAGTGAATTTAGTAATAAATAAGTGTTAAATAATAATTTAAAAGTTCGGTTACAATTCTCCCCCCCCTTTTAAATTTTTTTTGTTTGTATGTGAATTTCACATCATGCACCCTATTCCTTCTCATCTCCCACCCCCCCTCAGGCCCACCCTCTATCCTTGCAACCTCCCCCCACATAAAAAAAAAATCTCATTGTGGAAGCTGTAGTGCCTCTGTGTGTCCCATGATATTCCTTTTTGTCCACACTTTTTTGCTTGCAAATGTTCATTATAATCTCTCCTTGGTCTGGTATGAGGCCTCTGGCTTCTGCTACTTGTCAGAACCTCACTGGGACTCCTCTCAGATATGCTGTTATTGTTCTTTGTCATGGAGATCCTGTAGTTTTGGGTCTGTGGAACTGGCTTCTTCATGTACTTCAGCAGTTCATCCATGGGGTATATGTTGGGTGGACCAATTCAAAGCCTTAATTTGAGGCCTGCAACCCCTACTTTGAGGGCCTGCTCTCCCGAGGTTCAACCAGCTCTTTTATGACCTCATCCGGGTCAACTCCCCTACCTGCTACCTGTGGTGAGGGTAAAAGAGTAAAGGGGATCTCTCCCTTGCCAATACCACAAAACAAACAGAAGGCAGGACTGACTCTCCCACACTCATTCCCTCAGAGTTGGCTCACCCACAGTCCCCACACCCAGGGCCAGCTGTAGTGTGCTACCCAGGCAGGGTGTAGGGCCTGCTCTCCCAGGTGCTGAAGTGTGTGAGGGGCAGGGACAGCTCTCCTGTTCTTGTGACCACATCAGGGCTAGATCTCCTGTCCACCACTGGTGGTGAGGGCAAAAGGGAATGTTGGAGGAAGGTTCTAAAAGGCTGATTTCAATGATGAGATCTAGTTACCACCCCTTCTGAGGCATTCTCTTGGTTGGTTAATAAAAGTCACTGATGACTGATTATCTGGGCAGAAAGAGTATAGGAAGGTGGGACTTCCTGAGACAGAAACAAGAACCCTGTGTTTTACACAGAGGGATCTCTTTTTCTGCCAGGAGACATGGAAGCAGACAAACATGTTTGAGAGCTCTGGAAGGTAACAACAGGCCACATGGCAGTTTGGGATTAGGTGGTCCGGGTTACCTTAGATTAACTAATTGAGAGTCTACCCACCTAAGGGGTAAGCGTTGAAACATTAAAAGGTCTTGGTGTATTTAATTATTGGGGAAAGAGCCCCAGTGGCCTATAGGCCACCAGTCAAAGCAACCCAGGTCAATTGGCCTCTCACCAAGCCTCTGCAGCTGTCCCTACAGGCCACTGGCAATTTTGCTGATCTAATATAATAGTTTATAGTTATTAATAAATATCCTACAGCTGTCCCACCAAGCTGCCCTGACAAACTGCCCCACCAGGCCTATGCTTCTAAGGCAAGTTAGGCCTGCCAATCTCCTGCCAGGCTGTCAGCTGTTCCACTAGCTTAATATAACAATTTATCATTATCAATGAAGATATTAGTTAACATAGTTTAGGTGGCAGGTGGTGAAGGCTACCCTTGATCCAGGGCTTTTTTCCCCGGGACAAGTCAGGCCACTAGCTAAGATGGGCCAGGCCTGCCAGCCTCCTGCCAGCCCACTAGCTGCTCCACTGGCCTAATCTTATATTTTATATTTATTAATAAATACAATTGATAAATAAATTGCAGTTTCAAGGGAGGGACTCTCTCCCTTGCCAACACCATCACAAAGTAGACAAAATGCAGGGCTGGCTCTCCCACACTCATACCTTTGGGGCTGGCTCACCCACAACCTCCTGACCCAGGGCCAGGCAGGGTTCTTCTAGTCTCTGGTTTGCTTTTCATCCTGGGAGCCCATCTGGTGCTTGCCTGGTGCTGGACTGGTGGTTATTACAGGCTAACTCCCTGTCCAGGCTCCAAGGCGCCCAACTGGTGTTGGTTTCTGGCTTGATTTTTTTCCAGGAATGTTAGGCTACTTACTATTCATTCAGATGTTCATAGGTCAGAACACTGAATGTAAACATAGTCTCTCTCCTCTCTGCCACCTATTGACGTATGTGTAACATAGCAGCCACATCTGCAATGCCTCTAGGGGCAGACTCAGGGCATATTCTAACTCCTTTTTCATTTCATAATCCTTTCATGAGGTGGTATCAACCAAATAGTCATGATGTTGAGTGGATTACCCACAACACTGAAGAACTTTCTCACTCAATAAGTTTTATTTGTAATCCCACCATCAGTACTCATGGGAGATTTTATTGTTGTGATGGTCACAGCAACAGAAAGTTTAGGACATCTATTGTACATATTTTCAACTGAGGCTGAACAAAACAACACTTTGCCTTTTTGTTGTGGTTCTTAATAATTAGTATATTGCAAACTGGACTGTCATTTTCATCGCATTTCTCCCTAATTCTCTGTTCATCTTTCTAGTTTCTTGGCTCTGTTAATGACTAAAGTGAAAGCATGCTTTTATTTGCATGATCACTTTAGCAGTTCCACATTTTTTGTCTACTTTTTTGTCCTAAGCACAAGAGGTCTTTGTTATGCCTTATGGAGAAAACATATTTTAGAAAAACTTTATTATGGAATGAGTTGTAGTGGTGTTGGACATGATTTCATTAGTCACAAATCAACAATATTAAAATAGACATCCTTACATGGAAACATACATAAAACAGGGTTATATATTAAATAGAGCTGAAACCATTGTGAGACTCACAAGACACCCACTCTCTCTCTTTCTGCTAGGAGCAATGTCTTGGTATTCCCTGGTTTAATGTTCATGGTAGTTTTATAGAGCACTAATAAAAGGAATCATTATACCATCCAAACAAAAATGCCCTTGGGAGAATTTTATGTGCCACTCAAATGTATCATCTTTTGTAAATTCAAAGATTAAGTTTTTGGAATGTCTAATCTTGATTGTCAAATTGACATGCTTGGAAAAAAAAAAAAAAAAACCTCCTCTAAGGAATTGCCTCTCTCGGGCATTGGCCCATGGGCATGTCTGTGGTGCGTTTTCCTGATTCCTAGTTGATATAAGAGAGCCCAGCCCACTGTTGGTGGTACTATCCTTGGGAAAATGGGTCTGAGCTATAGAAGAAAGGTAGCTGAATGCGATGCTTGAAGTCAGACAGTAAGCAGTGTTCTTTTGTGGTCTGTTTCAGTTCCTGCCTCTAGACTCCTGCCTAGAGTTCCTGCCATGGTTTCCCTCAATGATGGAGCATTGCCTACAATCTAAAATAACCCTGTTTCTTCCCAAGTTCTTTTTGGTCACGGTGCTTATCACAGCAACAGAGAAGCAAGTCAGAACAGCTGTCTAATGGACAATTGTCCTCAGTGACTGCAATAACAATAATCAGCATATCTAAAACTAGACTCTCATCTTTATCCCATCTGTCCCTACCTTCTTGTTCATCTTTCTAGTTTCCTTGTCTCTACTAATGACTTGGCTATCTAGCAATGGTCCAGGCCACCGTCCTAGTATCCTCAACTGTCCCTTCTCTTAAGTCCGCATATCTAGACATACCTTCTGTGTTGTCTTTGTTGCATCATAAGCTAGCTTTCTTTGCCCTCTTACTTTTGATACACCTGGTTCTGACTATGATTGTCACTGACTTTTTGAAGTGTCTCTCTTTTAAGGTTCTATCTGTTGCCAGAATCTTCTTTCTGCTATGGAAATACAATCCAGTTGGGCAAATCTTCCCAATCTTCAGTGGCTCCCCACTACAAGCAGCATTGAATCCAAACTGCAGTCTGCCATGAAGGACCTCCACCAGCTGAGTGCTGCCCTCATTCCCTCTCCCATCCATCCATACTCTACTCTTTCCTCAGCAGAAACACCTTCATTTGTGCTTCACTGGACATCCCAGAGTTGCGTGTTGTTCTGTCTGTCTGGAATGTTCTTCTCCCTCAACTTGACCTTCCATTTTTATGCACTCTAATTTCGCCCAACTTAAGGTGATAAGCAACTGCCCCTAACATTCTACAAATGTTAATTTTCTTATAAGGATAAGTGTTTGGTTCCTTCTATATCTCCAGGACAGAATGCTTCCTACAAGATGAACCTCTAGCCAAGACTTCTCAGTTCCAAATTCCCTTCTGCGAATGAGAATTGATCCTATCTACCTCAGATGGCTTTACTAGAGACTGAACAACCAACACTCTAAAAAATTAACCAAAAATTGCCTAGAACTTGGACAAAAGAACACTCAAATGCTGCCACTACTGTTGTCCAATGCATGTCCAATGCAGCATAATAACCTCTACCATCCAATTGCTGTCCCAAATGTCTCCCTACTGCTTCTTCATTTCCCTCGTTACAATGCCATGTGAATTATCTGTGATCTAGATTATTCTCCCCTCACCCCTAGTTCTAACCATATTTATTTGTTGCTTGTGGAGATTTGCTGAATTTTCTTTTCATGTTATTAGAACCAACATCTCATTGTCCATTTTCAAAGTTATTCCACCCTTCTTTATTAAGGACTAATGAGCTGATGTTTGGATTTCTTGTTATAAAACTTTATTGTTCTTCCTACTCTTAGTATCCCCCCCCCCCCCCCATGCTTTCTGGTACGACAATCTGAAAATGCACTTGGAAGATACTACCTTCTTCATTGGTAGTACTGAAAACCATTTAACATTCTGCTGCTAGTGCATTGTGATGACTTCTGGAAGCTGGAGAAATTCTTTTTGTCACTGTGACCCGCTCAGCATTTGGTTAAGGTTATCAGACAATCACAGCAGAGGAGTACCGACCAAATGACAAGATGTCAAGGGAATAACACAAATGACAGGATTTCCTTTTCACTTCAACATTCTTGAATGGCAAGTAAAAATTAATAAGTTGTAAGGGCTAGTGAGCTCTCAGGCCAAGTCCCAATAACTGTGTGTCACCCTAGGGACCCCCACCCCTTTTAATAGTAGCTCTCATAAAAACAGGAGGTAATGCAACTTCTAGAAAAGAGGGAGTCAAGTAGAAAGGATGTAACAAACTCTGGAAGTAATTGATCCTTTGTTCTTGGTACCACACAGATGATATGTGGTATGTGGGACCACATCTGAAGAAGAACACAGACCAACTGCACAGTACTTCTGAATGAGCAATCAAAATAGAGAGGTGAAGGTACTAACAACAGAAACCAACAAACACTGTTTATTCCAACATGGTAGACAGAGCCTCAGATGGATCTGCATTATGTCATTATACTAAAGGGCAATTTTATGCAAAGCAGTAGAAAAGCAATCACCCAAAAGACAGATGATATGAAGGATCGCTCTGGCTGCTTTTAAAATGGCACCTCAGTTTTGTTTGTCACCCACTGTGATTGCTTCTACATTTGGCCAAACTAAAATATTCATTCAGTTATGTGATTTTTTTGCATAGAACTAAATAAATGAAAATCAAGCCGGTTTTCAGTTAGACTGTGATAAGTAATGTTTACTGCTAAACAGAACTGAGGCCATACTAGAGTTGAAATGTTTTCTTTGAAAGATTGTTGCTTTCCTGATGGAGGAACACCTACCCAGCCTCAATTGGTTCTTCCTGCTTCCTGCACCAGCATTGCTCATGTCTTGTTGTGATCCAATGCAAACCTGACAGATGTTTCTCTAGTCCTTTATGTCACAAGCCCCCCCCCCCCGCAAGGAATCTTGTGCTCTCCTCTGCAGACGCAGCAACCTCTGCACATCTGCATTTGTCTGCCTACTGATGTGTTCCTGAGTCGCCGATTGGTGAGCATCCAGATGACAAATATGTGCTGAGCATCTGCTAGAGGCTAAGAACTGTACTTTCCCAAGAGTTGACTGGAGATGAGATAGAGGGTCTGGAACAATTCTGGAGCTGCTGATAACAAATGGGAAGCAGAAGTTAGAAAACAAGCCCAGGTAGGAGAAGCTGGTTGGGCTGTGTATACAGCACCAGGCTGTCCCTTCTTGTTCATTAAAGGTCTCTGTGGAGTGTTGGGTTTGTTTCTTTCCCCCCTCCTGGACCCAAGCCCCCAGAATAAAAACTCATGAAACTCAAAATATATTTACAAATACCTAGGCCATGGCTAGGCTCTCCTTTGACTAACTAGCTCATACCTTAAAATAACTTATTTATTTTAGTCTAAGTTCTGCCATGGGGCTGGTTACCTGTGTTCAGGTACAATGTGTCTGTCCTCCTCACATCTTCCTGTGACAACTTCAGTGCCTGACACTCCCAGAATCCTTTCCTCCTATTGGACATCCCCCCTCCTTTTCTAACTTTTCCTATAGGCCATAGGTCTTTTGTTGACAGCTGCTACATCCATATAATATACAAGACGTTCCTTCCACAATGGAGTCATCACTGTCAGACTCTATTCCAAATGGTGCAGAACAGGAGTGGATATGAACCTCAAGTGAAGCCTGTCTTAGCTTTGAGACTACAGACTAGGAGTTGTAGTGTGTGGCCTTGTTCAACCTAACAAAGTAGGCTAATTGTGTTCCCTATGTAAGATGTTGAGCTATAATTCATATGGACCAGTCTTAGCTGGCAATGAAGCCAAAAGGATGATCAAAATTACCTCACCCTTGGGAGAACTGGAGGATCCTTCAGACACAAAGAAATGGATCAGGATGAAGGATGACACCAGAAGTTACATGCAAAGGGCAGAAGAGATGACTCATGTGTTCAAGAGTTACAGCAGACTTTTTGTGCAACAACAACCTCACTCACACCTCGGTGGGTCCTCGATGAATTTAGAATGTAGTCTACAGGCTCCTGAGTCTCTCTGTTGATTGAGCTAGTTCTTATCGCTACATGAAAGCCCTGCTCTGGACCACAGAGGAACAGGGGACCTTTAAACAACCTCTCAGGACTAGAAACCAAGAGAGAAAAACAGAAAACAAAGGGAATAAAGTGGACATTATTTTTGTGAATTCAGGATTGGACCATGTGGGAGTAGATCACAAAGGCAAAGTTCAGGCAGTAAGATGCCATGTGGCACATTTTCAGTGATGCATGAATCCCTGGGGAAGCCCCACCACCACCATCCTCTAGTTCTGAACTGAGAACCTTCTTCCAACCTTGTGATCACACTTTTTTTTCTCTCTAGAACACTTACCAGTCACCATTCCCACTGCTGAAGTTAGATCTGCTAGTTTCCTCTAGCCCAGTGGTTCTCAAGTGAGTACATTAAAAGCCCTGTGATGCATAGTGCACCCTGCTCTTGGTACCAGGTAATCATCTAGAACCATGGCGTCAAGCATGCCAGTGCTGAGGCTGAGAACCCTGTTCTAGACGTCATCAAAAGTCCTCGATAGTCCCCACAGTCCACTAACCATCATGCGCTGGAAATGCAGCTGGTGAGGCTGAGAAGCTACTTTTTAAAAAAAATGTATGTTTAATTTCAACAAGTTAAATTTAGATAAACACAAATGCCTCGTGGCTACAGCGCAAACCAAGCTCTTCCTCCCCGCTCCGTTAGCCCCCTCACAAACAAGAAGCTCCTTGTGGGTGAGGAACATGCTCATGCCTCCTAGATGAACCCAGGCGTGCTCATCCGTAACCCTCCGGCTGTTGTTGTTGGTTTTTTTTTTTTTTTTTTTTTTTTGGTGGTTTGTTTGTTTTAATCAAAAGTCAATGTTTTCAAAACAGAAGAGGCTCCAACCCTTCACTTCAGATATCTCCCCTCTTGACAACCTCCCAAGCGCACGTTCTTTGTGTCTGGGACCAGAGGACTGCAGCACGTGGCCGCCACCTGGCGGTGACGTATAAAATGTCAGGCAAAGGCTCTCGCCCGGAGAAGCCCTGATGTGACCAAAAGGCAGGACTGATTCGGGACTTGGGACAGAATTATCAGCTAATAGAACCATGCATCTGAGAGAGAGAGAGAGAGAGAGAGAGAGAGATCTGTTTCCAGATGAGGAAACTAAAGGGGGGAGTTATTTGGTGACAAATCAGCAGCCGGGAGCACAGCCACCTACAAACATGTGTTTCTCCCCCTCTAAATAATAAGCATGTCTCTACTTTGAATGACCAGAGACACCATTGATTAGTAGAACTGTACAGAATTAAATATAATCATGATGCAGACAGAGGAACTGATCTCTGTCTTAGGTACTTCTTCACTGAGGGCACCAGTCTCTCTGAAGAGGGTAGCACTTCAGAAGGGACAAAATCCTGCTAGAGCTGGTTGATAATGAACTTGTCCTTTTGACTTAAATAGATCAGCAAAAATCAAATGAATAGTCCCTCCCCTGTGCAGAAATGGGCTACGATTTCATTTCTGACTCGTGCATCAAATATGCGTTAAGCATTCCTGCTTTATGCTGGATGTAATGCTAGAGGCCAGGGATCCAGCAAGGAGAAAAGCCGGGGAGGTGTCTGCTCTTGGGGGAGCTCATGATGTGCTAGCGGGGAGGTGTCTGCTCTTGGGGGAGCTCATGATGTGCTAGCGGGGAGGTGTCTGCTCTTGGGGGAGCTCATGATGTGCTAGGCTCCAGTGCATTCTGTGTGCAATGCAGCAACATGGACACCCACTGCACGTGGTCAGGGAAGAGAGGTGAGCTGGGACTGAGGAAGATGGCCATCAACAAGAAGCAGGTCCAGCTATAGTCACTAGCCCTGCAGAGAGAGCAGTGTTCCACAGAGCCAAATTCCAAACATGGGAGGTGCCCAAGGAGTCAGTCAGGGAGTGTTAGGTGGCATTGACTAAACCAAAGAGTCAAGTAGGAGTGGGCCCCTCACAGAAGATCCATGCAGACCATTAGATCTATTTAGCTATGGGAAGTGCACACATACAGAGCCAACTTATAAGTGTGTGAAGTTTCAAAAAGTGACAGGCCTGTCTGAGGTGGGTAGTAACAGAGGCTAGTCTGAGTTGTGGGGCTGAGAAACCCGGTATACTGGGCTGAGGGAGAGGGTGGAGGATTACAGCACACCTTGCCACTGTCAACCTAGGTCTCGTGTCTGGGATTAGACAGCTGATACCAATGGCATCTAAGGTTAGAATACCAGCAGGAGCAATGCAAGCTATGACCATAATTTTAATTCACTCCCATGTGAGTCTCTTATGTGTTCATTTATTTAGCTCTGTGGTTCTTCCTAAGGCTGCTGCCTTTTAGTACAGTTAGTCATGTTGTTGAGAAACACTGATTTATCTTAAAGTTGTTGGCTGTGTGGAGACCAAGCCTCACGTCTTCAACTTGATTTGTCAAGTCCTTGATCAGCTGAGTCTATTAGCAATGATGGTCAAGGTCATGTGTCCAGGGAGGTCATTGTAATGCTTTACAGGGCAGTTAGAGAAACATCCCAGCCTGGGAAATCTATTCTCCTCTACTCACTATAGCATTAGTCTGTAGGTTCTTAGGCCAAGTTGGGTCCTCGGATGTGTCTAATCCAACATCTTCCCGGGAAGAATATTGATTCTTCAATATAAAAGTTGGTCTGGAGCAGAGACATGGAAGACAGAGACTGGCTGATTCATGGTGTTATAACATCCTGCCTATTTGTTGTTCTGGGTCTCCCACCATAACTTTCCACACTCCAAGCCTGACCTGGGACCTTGATCTTGAAGCCCTGAGGTGAACTTTGGCCTCAGTAGCAAGGGATCTGTGTCTACAGGGCCAGGGCCATGGGGCAACATTGTGACCCTGTGACAGACAGTTCTAGCTCATCAACTCAGCAGGCCCTGAGACAGTTTTTGAAACTGAAAAGAAAAATCATTGCTAAGCCCAAAAATGAAAATGTTATGCTAGATATTAAATGTTGTTTAAGAGACGGTAAATCTAATGCCTCTGAAGTGGCTTCAGACCTCTGAGAAGATTTTATTTCCTCAGCCTTGGCAGGGACACAAAGTACCACTCTTCTATTTCTGCCCTGCCTTCAAACTGTCATAAATAGTTAACTGTGTGAGTCCTTTCAAACAAAACAAAACAAAACAAAACCCTCCCAGGAACATCCAAATATAGCCTCCAGGGGCTCAATGTATATTTCCTTAGGTCCTCCTCTTAATTTCTCCATATGGGTGGCTATGATTTATTGTTACTGTCACCTGTGGACCTGCAGAGACAAAGGCAGTCAGGCTGGAAGGCAGAGAGAGGTAGCAGTGTAGGAAGGGTCCCCTGAGAGAAGGAACTGAGCATCGATTCCAGAAGAGAGTACAGGGCTGGGAGATGTCACCTCTTCTTTCCTTGGTCTCTCTGCTAGCAAAAGGAGAGAGAAGGGGGTGCCACCCTCTCCCCAGGGTGCAGCGAGACCCTCCCTTCAAGTTCAAAGATTCAAAAGAGTCTCCCACAAAGCAGAACCTGCCAAAGGCCAAAGTCTGTTTTGACAGGGCAAGTCTACACTCATTACATGCCTCTGCCCCACATGTCACCTCCTATCTCCAGGCCAAGAGTGAGCACTCTCCTGCCAGTTTTCCAGCCCAGTGGCATGACCTGAGGCTAGCTGTCCATCATAAGCTTGATGCAGAAGGAGGAGGGACAGCCAAGCCTGACTCAGCCCCTGCCTGCTCTTGCCAGCCTTGCCTCTCTCTCCTTCCTCTTGTTTGTCCAGAGCATGGGTATCACCTCTTAGACACTGAGCACGTCCTCAGGGAAGCAGTCCCTGCCAACAGACCACCAGCCAGGGACCTCCTGTTGACCCAGGAGGAGGGATAGGGCAGGAACCTCCCCACCCGTCTCAGTGCCCTCTGTTTTCCCTCTAAACACTCCTGACAATGCACCATGATTAGTTGCAGCTCGGGCCCCCTGACACCCCTTAACTTGGAAAATCAGGCAGGCTTTCTCGACAGCAATCAGCTCCCAGACACATCGAACCGTAATGTGATTACTCCATTTACCAAAATGCAAAGAGAGATACTTGAGGCGTTTCTGATTAGGACTGACATTATCCCCCTAATGGGCTATGGCATTAATCAAAGCTGTTGCTATGACTATGGTGATAGTGGGGAAATAGCCCCAGCTTGATCTTGGGCCTACCCAACAGTGCCACTGAAGGAGAGGTCAGCTTTTGTTAAGGACGTGGCACAAGAATCGTTTCTTCCTGCCTGAGAAGGGCTTTCTATTGAAATCACACCACCAACCAGAAAGAGGCCTCTGTATTCTTTCATGACGTCTAGTGGTCTGGTTGCATGGCTCAAGATGACTTGGTGGCATTGTTCTAGGAGGAGCTGCGTGTGTGCGTGAATGCTGGGGGTGGCCATCAGAGCCTTCTGCTCTCTAGAATTGTATCTTAATTGTCGACTAGCCCCCTGAGAATTCTGTGGGGCATGAGAATGTGGGGAGGGAGGAAAAAGATCCTTGGAAAGGCCAATTTTCCCATGGCATCAACACTGTGGCTTCTGCTCCTCTCTCCATTCCAGACCTCAGAAACATTTGGCAGAGGCAAGCCCATTACTACACACCCTACTTGAGCAGATGGAAAAACAGAGGCAGAATGAAATGGGTCTGACAGGCCCATATGAAAACCCTTCTGGCTTCTGCGCTAAGTGGCAGGGTACTCCTGATCTGGAACAGGCGTGGAGGGATCAGATGGTGGCGCTAGGCGTGGAGGGCCCTCTGCCCTCAGTTCTAACTAGCTCGTGGTGAATTCTCTGCAGACCCAAGCTACCTTTTCTTAGAAGCAACTATGATAAGAAAAGGAAATTCCAAGGGCACCAATACAGAAAGCCCGTGCATACACAGACACACACATACAATCCAGTTCTTGTCCAAATCCCTTTCAGAATTTTCTCTGAGCCTTAATCTTCCCTACCTTAAGGATGGGAACAATGAAATCATCTTTGCTCTCCTCACATGGGAGTAAAATCAAAACCATTGCATTTGAGGGAAAGTGACTTATAAAGTCTAGGGCACAGAATGGGGTCAGCATTAGACACTCACAGGTCTGGGAAGTGCCTTGGGTCGGGGAGGGAGTTTTAAAGCCCCCAGGGAAACCACTATCTCAAGAACAATAGCAAGCAGAACCTGGTCTGAGTCTTATTTCCAAAACAAACTTATATTTTTAAGTGGGGACGAGAATTTTTAAAACAAAGGGCTTTCATGAGGATCAAGATAGAAAATGTATGTGAAAGCGCGTACAACCCAAAACCCTGGATTCCTAATTAATGTTCAAGTCCCTCATTAGAGGCACTGTCTCTGCTTGGGGGGCAAGGTCTTGTCCTCAGGGGTGAGACCTCGGACAACGCCTTACCTCTTATCAGTGTGACTGAGCACAGGCAGGACACTGGATGACAGCAAAGACTTGTAGCCCTCTAAGTGCTTGATCTCACTTAATTATAGCAAGAGCCTGGTGAGGCGGGCAGGGATCACTGTCACCACTCTGTGAAGTGACATCATAGGTGATTCGGGCAGTCAGTGGAGAAGCTGGGATTTTAGCCCAAATTTGTCTCGTTCCAAAACTGAAGTTCTTTCCATGACCTTCTTGGCTAGAACTAACCTGAGTCAATCTTGTTATTCACTATGTAGATGGCAGGGGTCGATGGGCCATAAGTCTCTGGGTGCTATAATGAAAGCAGGTATCTCAGAAAATTCTGCCACGCAGGCTCTCATCTATTAACTAAGCAGGTGCAGAAATGGGCATCATATGTCTTGCCCTGAGAGCTCAGACACATTGCGAATCATTGTCCTTTTTGTGCCCTACCAGAGCTTTGTATGAAAGCTTTGCTCAGGGCATAGGTGACTTTTTTTTTTTCCTTTCCTTTCCTTTTTTTTTTTAAACACCAGGATCCAGCTAACTTTCTCATAGGGTCATGAGGGGAAAAAATTTCTCTGGTAATCAGCCAGATAAACACAGGATCCGCAGGAGTCATGAGCTCTTAGTACTATTCCATTTAACAAACACAGGAAGACCAGTCAGAAAACTACCAGAGCATTCCAGCCCTGGGTTGACAGGCTTTGCTCAGTGGCTGTGGGGGAGGGAAAAGAGACGAGATTACTCATAGGGCTCATGTAATATGAGGTGCTCCCTCTCAGATTCCTACCAGCTTTCACAAACTGCCGCATACCACTAGCAATGGGCTCTTTCAGACTCTAGAAGTCTGGAGTCTGAAAGCAAGTTGTCCCCTCTGAAGGTTCTGGGGCAGGTCCTTATCTCCTTCACCCTCTCCTGGCTCCTGGCAGATGTCAGCAATCTGGTATTGCCTGGCTTCTTGATTTGGCTGTAACTTAGGTTGGGGTTCAGAAATGCCTGAGACTATGGTGTGCAGTCATAAGAGTATGTGGATAGGAGAAATATTAATTTTTATTTTCAAAGTGGGATGAGCCATGCATTACTGTGTGTGTGTGTGTGTGTGTGTGTAATTGCAGCAGTTTCTTAATAACTAACTTTCTTAAGTTAACAGGAGAAATTACTTCTCCTATAAAGCTGTAGATAGGCAGGACCTATATATACAGGTAAGCTGAGAGATGTTCACTTAGGATAAAACATGCTTAATTTCAGATACTATAAGAGAGACTCAGTCACAGCTCAGGAGTGAAGTCCGCTGTCAGTCCACACCCTTAACCCTGTGTAAATTTCCAAAGCTGTAAAGCCCTGCCGCATCTGAATGGCTTAACACTAGAGGAATTCATTCTCTCACAGCTACGGGCAAAAGTCCAACATGGAGGTGTCCTCAAGGCTCTGGGGGAGAGACTGTTACTGGCCTCTTACAGTATCCAGAGGCTGTTGGCATACATTGATGCTCTTTGACTGGACTGTGTAACTCCACCTCCTGCCTCTGTCTCCTCACAGTCTTCTTGGCCATGTTTCTTCATGTATGAGCTCCTGTCTCCCCACCCCACTCTCTCTGCTTTATTCATATAGAGACATCTGTTACGGGGTGTGGTGGTACATGTCTGTAATCCCAGCACTTGGGAGGCTGAGGCAAGAGACCATGAGTCTGAGGCCAGTCTGGGCTACGTGGTGAGATCCAGTCTCAAAAATTAAAAAACATCTGTCATTGGGCCCACCCAGGTAATCCAAAAATGATCTCATCTCCAAATCCTTCAAGTAAGCACATCTTGCAAAGACCTTTTTCCCAAATAAGGGCACATTCCCATGTCCCAAGGCCTATGACTCAAACATAGATCCTGGGAGCCTCAATTTGACCCACTACATATCGTTAATATAACTGGAGTCCATTTTCCCTTCATGTGCGTTACAAAGGGCAAGGCGAGTCACCTAATCTTAGGAGCAGAAAAGCCAATGGTAAGAACTCGAAACACAGCTGTCTAGTTTGTGCACTGTGTAAGCGCGTGCTGAGGGCAGGACTTTGAGACGTCCAGCACTGCAGCCACTGTGAGAAAATGGCATCTTTCAATTCTCACAAAGGTTCTCCCCTGCCTTCCCCCGCAGCGTGCCTGCATAAGGGGGTTCTTTTTATTGACTTGAACAAAGGTACCAATAGGACTGGGACATCCTGGCTGTTACCGTTCATTACTACATGTCTCAGTTAGGATTGCTACCGCTGTGATGAAACACCACAACCAAAGCCACTTGGGGAGGAAAGAGTTTATTTGGCTCACACTTTCGCATCACTGTGCATCCCCGAAGTAAGTCAGGAGAGGAACTCAGGCAGAGCATTACCTTGGAGGCAGGAGCTGATGCAGAGGCCATCGAGGGATGCTGCTTACTGGCTTGTTCATCATGTCTTGCTCAGCCTGCTCTCTTATAGACCAGGGGTGGCCCCACCCACAATGGGATCAGCCCTCCCTCATCACTCACTAATTAAGAAAATGCTCTACAGGCTCCACTAAGGCCTGATCTTTCAGAGACATTTTCTTATTTGATGTCCCTTCCTCTCAGCTGACTCTAGCTTGTGTCAAATTGATATGAAACTAGCCAGTACACCAGGACTGTCTTTGGTGGTAGCCAATAAGGGGACACAGTCCTAGCTAATCGCAGACATTTTTCGTGATCCTGCCAAATCGATCACACTTCAGAAGAGATGGGAAGAGGAACTGTTATTTCTATGGGAAAGTAGTAGCATGAAGAATAGTTGAAGGGGAACACAGCCAGGTGGGTTCCCTGGGCAACCTCATGTGAGTACTTCACTCCCTGTGCTTGAAGCAGCAAAGAAAGCCTCACCCCTGTTTTGCCAGGATAGAACTGTGAAGCTAAACCGAAGGCTATTTCCAAAGCTACCGTCCCCTGTGCCTACACACCATAAGAGTTTCATGTTATTTTTGTTTGGGACGTTGTTGGGCTTTGTTGTATTTGTTGTTTGTCTGGACAACAGCTCTCATATCCAAGGCTGTTAGTTCCTGAACACCCTACGTAATTGGAGATGACTTTGAACTCTGATCCTCCTGCCTGTCTCCCCAGTGCTAGGATCACAGGTAGGTACCATCATGCCCAGTTTACATAGCACTGAGATGTGGATAAGGGGCTAAGCCCTCTGGTGATAACAAAGTCCCTTAGGTATGTACAATCCCCAAAGCCCTTCCCTTTCTGCCATTTTACTGGGTCCTGACAATGATGTCCCATAACAAGCCCATTTTACAGAGCAGGAAGTTGAGTTCCAGAGAAATTCAGGCTTTACTTAGAAGGAAGCTGGTTGGTTTGGGGTTCTAAATCACAGCAATGATCTTGAAATTCCGGTCATTCTGTGTTTCTGGGAAGTGACAAGCTAGGCTCTTATCAAAAGCCCCTTAGCCCTAATCACAGCTTTATCATTTAACCCACCAGTGACATCTTTCTCTGTAAATAAAAAGGAATAACAGTCATCTTCCCTGTGATGTCACCATGGAATAGCCAATAAAAATGATTAAAAAGCAATCAGCAACAATTGAAATCAAACACATAATAAAAGAGTAAATAGCTGTGTTCTGTTGTCCATGGGAACTTAGATATAATTAAAAAAAAAAAAAAGACCAATCCCTGGGTGTCTCCATGAGTTTGTGGGAGTCATTAGTGAGATGGAAGGAAAAGTATATTTTCTTGATGGTTTTATTAATAAGGAAAAAGGTAGATGTGTGCTGTATGTAAAAAATGAGATTTTTCTAGTAGCATATGGCAAATTAATCATTAAGGCTCTCTCATGGCTCAGACACACTTAATAGGTTCTCTGTGGTGTGTGTACAGAAAACCTGAACAATTCCATTACAGTGACTATTAAATGATTCATCAGGGCCACTTCCCCAATAGACTAGAAATCTGCTGCTTATTCATGCTTCCCTCTTGGTAAGCTTTATTATCTCAACTGTGTTTGCCAGTGACTAATTAGAGGTGATAGTGCCGGCTAATTGCTGGAAACTTTCAGAACGGTGCGGAGTATTTATTTTGAGGTGGGGGAGAGAAGGTGGGGTGTTACAGTTCCATCTTTGGCAGCAGAAGGGAAGGGACTATGATCATAAGCATGTGTGGCTGTGGGTCCTGAGGAGGCTGGGAGCAGCCAAACATGCAACATGATTGGCTGATGGTCTGGCTCTGAAGCTGAGATGCTAACATGCTTTTGATACCCACGGGGATGTGGGCCACAGGTGGGTTCAAGCTTTGGGGCTTTAAGTTCCAGCAGCTCGAGTTTGGCCTAGAGAATCTTTTCTTGGGCTGAAGAGATGGTTCAGTTGGTAACGTGCTTGCTGTGTAATCATGAGGACCTGCATAAAACAAACAAACAGCCTGGGTGTGGTGGGACGTACTCTTAATCCCACCTCTGGTAGAATGGAGACAGCTCTCTGAGACTTGCTGGCCTGCAAGGCTTGTTGGCTACATGGTGGATTCTAGGCCAATGAGAGACCCTGTCTTACAAAACCAAGGTGGTTGGTGTCCTGAGGAATGTTACCTGAGGTTGACTGCTGGCCTACACATTTGTAAACAACCCTGAGTCCCATACACACAAGCACAGAAGAGAACCTTTCCTCTAGTAATCTTTAACCTGAGAAAGGCATAGAGGTGACAAATAAAGCCAGGTTCATTGGGGATGTCAGAGGCAGAAGTGAGAAGAGCAGATAAGTTCCAGGTGATAAGAAAAAGTGTTAGTCAGGGCAGATTTCAAAGACACAGGAAAAGCTCCTCTGTCAGAAACAAGGAGATCCAGAGAAGCAATTGCTTAGGAATCCATGCTGACAGCCCCTAGAAGTCTGGCATCTAAGACTCTAGAATGGGAGGCTGTAGGGAACAAGTATGTCACTATATGAGTGAGCATTCATGACAGGAGCGTAGCCATGGCAAGGACCCCAATTCCTCAGACCTGTGGGAGTGGCAAAGCCTTCCCTAGGCCAGGCTCAGGGAACTGGCAAGGCCTTCCCCAGATGGAAGAATGCTGACAGTCTGCACAGAAAGTATCAAGCACAGCTTCCTCCTCAGGTAACAGCAGCCTGAAACTACAGAGACATCCCCTGCCCCCACTTAGCTAACCCGCCTCCTCATTCAGCTGTATATAATAAGCTCCATATACTGCTTGAGTTTCTAGGCTGCTGGTGTGTCTCTATCAGAGTATATGGCCTATCTGGTCCCAGCATCTATGTGTGTGTGTCTATTGTTTCCTCATTCCTCACAACCCCAGTCAGCTCAATCCCTAAGCCATGTAGGTTATGGCGGGGTGGGGGAGGAGGAGGCAAGACGGAGACTTATTTTTAGAGGGATAAGAGAAAGAGAATAAAGACGGACTCTCAGAACCAAAGAGTGCCCTGCCCTGGGTGTTCCCATTCGTCATAAAGCTCCATTGACACCTCTATCATCCCTGAGCTATATGCTTGGATTCAGCAGTGTCCAGTGCATTCAATATTCATCTCTCTCCCTTTGTGCCTTATTTCCTTTTGTGGAAGACCGGAAAGAGGAAGTGGCTAACAGGTAGCGCTTGCCATGCAAATTCTTCTAGCAATTAAAGGCTCTCAAACCAGATCTAATGTATGAAGTCAAGTAGACATTCTTCTCCTGTTCCTACCAGTGCTCTGCTTAGAAGTAGTGGGGAATATAGGCCAGCGGCACCCCTCACTTTTGCACGGCCAACACTGGGGCTGATTGACAGCCTTGCTACTGTGTTCTGAAACCCACCCATATTCACCCTCACTTTTCATAACTACTCTCAGCCTGTGATGGAACTCAAAAGAGATTTGGGGTCCTCAGATGGTGACACTGGATAGATGATTTACATACACACATTCAATTCTCTCCCTCTTCCCTCCCTTCTCCTCCCTCCCTCTCTCTCTCTCTCTCTCTCTCTCTCTCTCTCTCTCTCCTGATTCTCTGGTGTCAATGGACAGAATTTGGTAGAATGTTGTCTCCTGTAGACCTCTCCGCTGGAAACTACTTGAGGGCAAGGAAGGTGACCTTTGCATGTTGTCCCTTACATGTTCAGTTGAGAAGAATATGGAGTAAAGACCTAATATTAACTTTAGTCATACCTTGTTTGGTTTTGAATTAGTGTGTTCAAACTAGGTCTTCTTGGTTGAGTATCTAATCTATGTGTCAAGTGCTGCTTCATTAAACATGTCTGACTCTATTTCTCACAATGAATTACACATAAACAGTCCCATTTTGCAGATGAGGACAGTGAAGCATGAGGCGACTATACAATGTTCCCAAAACTATGTGGCTAGTAAAGCAGAGGCCTTCACGTCCGATTTACCCAGCACACCTCATGTGACCAGCACCCAGTTAGGAGCTCCAGGGTTGCTTCACATGTATTCTTCACTACAGAAGACATGCCAGTACCCAAACCTAAGCACCACAGGCCTGGCTTGGGTAGAAATGATTGCCGTTCTCGATGGTTGGGTTCCTTTTCAGTGCTGTGACCATATCTACACTAATTAGAATTACTGGATAGAATATAGGACATGCAGTTACATTTGAATGTTTAATGAAAAAAGAGTAGTTTTCAGTACCCATGCCTAGGCTCCCAATAATACTTGGGATATATTTATACTGAAATATCACTGTTGTGTATCTGAAATTCTGTTTTTCTGTGGGTGTCCTATATCTTCACTTGTTAATGCTAATGATCCTAACGGTAATTAAGAACTTCTTCCCAGGGAAGCAGGGGACTGTGTCCAAAGCTGTAATGTGAAGTGCCAAGTCATCTTAGAAAAAAAAAAAGAGGAAGAAAGAAAAAAACAATAGTAAAGAATAGCAGAAGGCCAGGTGTGATGATGTATGTCTTTAATCCCAGCACTTGAGAGGCAGAAGCAGGTGGAACTCTGTGAGTTCAAGGCCAGCCTGGTCTACAAATGGAGTCCAGGACAGCCAGGGCTCTGTTATACAGAGAAACCTTGTCTCAAAAAAAAACCAACCAAACAAACAAACAAAAGAACAGCATCGAGCCCATCCAGCACATTGTTCTGCAGAGGGCACTAGTCTAACATCCCGTAATAACTCACTGTAGCCTCACAAAAGCCAGCAAGACAGGCATCTTTAATCTTACAAACAACAGTCAGCAAGCCAGTGGCTGCGATCCACACTATGGTGTCAATTCCCGATACTTGGTGCTTGCACGCTGTTTTCCTGGAGAATGACGGTTAACTGGCCAAGTTGCAGAGGGCAGCTACCACTCTAGTTTACACAAACCCAAATTCATCCATCTGCCAGTAGTGTAGACTCTATTTCTCCTCTAATACACGCCATACCTTGGAGCGGCAGTGCTATAAGACCTTGAGTTTGTTTGTTTGTGGTTGGGGTCTTGGCCTCACTCTGTACACCAGGCTGAGAGGCAGGAGGCTCCACTTGCCTGACGGCTGGGATTCAAGACAAGAACCACAATGCCTGGAGAGAGCTTTATTTTTAAAATACAATTTTTCTTACGTAGAATGTATTGTATATTGATGTTTTAAGATTTGCAATTAAAAAAAATACTGAAAACTATAGAAAGTGTAAAGAATCTATGGATCGCCTTCTTTTCCCTTGTAAACATGCCACAAGTCTTCCAGGCTTCCTGTAGATAAGTATGTTTTCTCAGTTCCCTTTTTAAAAACAGAATTGCTTTTATTTATGTTTGATACTTTCATTCATGTGAACAATGTGTCTTAATCGTACCCCCCAATTCTCCTCTCCCACTCCCCCAGGTACCCCCCATTGTATCCATTCCCCACTTCATGTCTGCTGCTTTCTGCTTCTGTAACTCACCCAGTCCATTAGTGCTGCCTGTTGGAATGCTGGCTGATCCTGGTGGCTTGATCGTGTGCTGGTAACCGAGGCTGCAGTGAGCTCATGACTGCAGCAATCGCGTCATGCCCAAAAGACAGAGTTCCCCAGCCTTCTCCCAACCTCTAGCTCTCTCTTCTATTCTGTCTGCCTCCTCTTCCTCAATGTTCCCTGAGCTTTGGGTTGGGCATTAGTACAAATGTCCCATTTAGAGCTGAGCACTCAAAGATCACTTACTTTCAGCATGTTGACCTTAGATAAGTCACCACATTAACTGCTGACCGCTACTTCTCCAGCCAAGGTAGGCGTATACATTCAATTGCTTTTAAACACAAAACCTGAATGATACCATACTTTAAAATGCATTGTGAGTACGTTTCTCTCTCTGAGTGATCACATAAGGTTACAGAATGTACCCCAATTCCCAATTTATATGCTTAAATTCTAATCCCTGACGTGATTGATGGATTAAAAGAAGGAAGTAGGGGCTGGAGAGATGGCTCAGTGGTTAAGAGCACTGGCTGTTCTTCCAAAGGACCTGGGTTCAAATCCCAGCACCCACATGGCAGTTCACGGCTGTCTGTATTTGCCGGGCATGGTGGCACATGCCTTTAACTCCAGCACTCAGGAGGCAGAGGCAGGTGAATCTCTGTGAGTTCAAGGTCAGCCTAGTCTACAAAGTGAGTCCAGGACAGCCAGGGCTACACAGAGAAACCCTGTCTTGGAAAAAAAAAAAAAAGTAATTAAATGAGCTTGTAAGGGGAAGCCTTGTTCCGCTGGTTTTGTGTCTTTTTGTTTCTAATTTAACTTTATTTTATGTATATGGGTATTTTGTCTGCATGCATCTATGTGCACCACATGCATGCCTGATGCCTGAGGAGGTCAGAAGGTTGGATTCTCTGGAACTGGACTTATACAGTTGTGAGTCTCCATATGGATGCTGGGAATGGGACCCAGGTCCCCTGGAGGAGCAGCTGGTCCTCTCAACCATGGGGCCACATCATTTCTCCAGCTGCAGGATTTGTGTCTTTGTAAAAGGCAATAAGCAGATCCTTCCTCATTCTGCCACTTAAGGTTACAATAAGAAGGTGCATGCCTGTAATCCAGAAAGAGAATCAGGAAACCTGCACTATTTTCACCTGGATCTTCCAGCCTCCATAACTACAGGAAAATATGACTATGTTGTTTAACTCACTCAGCCCCTGATACCTTGTTAGGGTAGCCCTTGCAGAAAAGGCCATGTGTGGGCTTTTCAGAGCTGTAATGCTCCAACTAATGAATATACCAAGAGGTAGATAGTCAACGAATTCCCTGTTGCTGATTCCGTAACTTCCTTACAGACTTATGCTTTCACAAGCAATCCCTCTTAACTTGTCCTGGATCCTTAAGATAGTTTTCTGGAGGTAGAGTCACTGGCAGAGTAACCAAGAGTCTCTGCTCCTTCCCCTAAATATCCTCCCTGGCTTTGTACTGAAAACTCCATGTCTTAGGACACCTCTCAGTCCTGGTAAACCTGGACAGTTAGCCCCTCTACATGCTTTCTAGGGCTTTCTTAAATAAACTGAAGAATCCTCCACTAGACCTAGACCAATTGCCACACTCAGTACATATGAGATTAACTATCTTTTTTTTTTATAAATACTTTATTTTTTTTCTTCAAGTTACATCTCATTCACAAACCCCTCCCTATTCCCACTTCCTATCCCGCCCTTCCACCCTCTTCCCCCCAGAAGTTTCCCCTTTCAGTCCAACAGATGGTTCCTTCTCTTATAACAGTAAGTATTATACAAAACAACAGATATAAATATGCCACATTTATGAGAGTTAAATGGCCCAGTATATCTTCCCAATGTCCAGTTTATACATATTTGGCCCCTGACTTTAACATTCTACTATCTAACCATCTCCATGAGTTTAAAGGTCTATATCTGACTCAACATTCATATTAACTTGCAACACACTTTTAAGAGTATCTTCTTAGATCTATAACGCCCTCTTGATTCCTAAACAACTCAAAATTTAATTATGAGACTCTAGCTGTCTATTCTTCAACCACCTCAGAGACCTGAGAGGGATAAATATATCTGTTTATATAGGAAGTGCAGGGCCTGCAGCTTCCAAAACTAAGAAAGGACATACCAATGACTGCCTGGACAGTTCCCATCTTCTCTCCATACATTCCTGCATCAGTCTTCAGCCTTTGGGTCCTGTTTCTCTGACAGACATTTGTTGTAGAGCAGGGATTATGAAGGACTTACCTACCCTGTCTTGGCAGAGTTAGGCTGTCGACTTCCCTGCTACCAAGTTTTGTCCTTTTTGGACAGCAGTCTGTCTGCAGTTGGTGCAAGGGGTTTTTTCATGCCAAGAGATAGGCTTGCCACTAATTCAACCATCTTACAGTGGAGGTTCTTTGATGCTTATCTTCTACTTGGAGTAGAATAGGGGGTGCTGTCAGGCGCTGATATGTCTCGATATCAAAAAAAAAAGAAAAGAAAATCTTAATTTAAGATAACATCTTTGAAGGCCATATTCTGCAGATCTCTAGGGGTTTTTGGAGATGCCCTATCCATCTCTTGTATTTAGATAAACAAATGTTGCTTGTCTCTTAGCAACTTGATTACTGGGTAGTTTAGAGAATATCTGTGATAGACTGTCATAGTAGCTAACAAAGTGACATGTTTGCATGACTAGGAGTTTGTTTTACTTAACTATCCTAGACCGTTTTAGACGGTTGGTATCAAGAGGCCAGAGCTTCACATTTTATTTTTAAGTATCTCTAGGTATGATACCATTAGGAAACGTTACCTTTAATTTTGTATCAATATACAAAGATCTATTCAATTGTGGTTAAATATACTCTTAATTATGTATCAATATACAAAGATCAATGCCTATGTAGCCCAATACAATCTTAACATTACATCCATATACAAGGGTCAATACCATTGTGGCCAACTGTAATCTTAATTTTGTATCAATATACAAAGATCAATACCGATGTAATCCAATACAATCTTATTTTTGCACAATAAACAATGGTCAATACCACTTTAGCCTAATAAACTACTAATTTTGGGGCAGGGCTCTGTTCTTATCTTTCCAGGAGAATCGAAGCGTCCATTAGGGGAGCCCGGGGACGGCTGGACAGCGGAAACCTCAGCAGAGAACAGAATCAGGCACCAAGGAGGACGACTGACCCAGTTGATTCTGCCTGGCAGACTTCCTCAATAGCTGTCTCCATCGGGGGCCTGCAACCACCACGGCAATCCAATGTCGCTGGGACCGTTCAGCTCTACACAATGCCCCGGCCGGAACCTCAGTGAAGCCTACAAGATCAGCTTCTGCCTACAAACCCCTTAGGTCATCTAAACAGCTGAGAACAGAAGGACTGAACATAAAAGGAGTGTACTAACATTTTTAACCATTTTTTCCATTTGGGTTCGGGCCCCAAACAGGTCTACTACGACCCAAATCAACAGGAAGTCACTTTAAGAGAGCGACGTCCCATGCCCAGAGGGTGGGGAAGGTGTTTCTCCACCCTTCTCTTTGGTTATTTGAAGGATAACTGAAAACTCCGATATTTAAGGGAAGAGATTACAAGCTGATAAATGGTCCTGTTTAATGGGTTTTGGAGGTTAGCCCCAGGGACTTCCTACTTTTCCTTTTCTGTATCGTTCTTCCTCTCCTATGTAGGAGTGCATAGGCTTGAGAAAAATGAGATATAGACATAGCACAGGAAGGTCCAAGAAGGGGCAGAGTATTGAATATGCCCTTATACCTTTGAGATTAAGTATCTTATCGGTCATTTACACAAACACATTTTAGCAGAGGTATTGGGATGTGCAGTAGAAATGAACAGTAACCTGTAACCAAGAAAGAATTAATTCATTTAAGAAGCACCCTAATCAAGAATCCACATTCCAGAGGTGGCTGGTTAGCATTTGAAAGCCCCTAATCAGGAGCCTGCACTCCAACCGCACAGCTTGCCGCACACACTAACACAAGTGCTTGCTTTAATACCACCAGCTGAAGCTGCACGTCAAACTTATTAATTACTTAAGAGATATTAGAAATAATGTCTCAGTGATGAGATGCAAACTATCCAAAAACATCTCTGCCTTGCATTAGCAGAACATTTTGACAAGTCAGGTATCAAAGCACAGAAGGCCGATATCTTTGGGAAAGCATCTTGGTGTCAAACTCCATCTTATTCATGCTCTACATTTATCAAAGAACTGTGGAGGTTTAGACATGTGATGTAGGGGTGGATCTTGCCCTGTCACCGCAGTGACTAGGGCAGGAGTAGCAGAGTTCATTGTCCAGGTTCAGGCTAATGGCCCTACAGTGCTCAGGACAGACCAGCATCCAGAATGCCATGAATGCTGGGGAAGCTTCTAAGATGTCAAAACTTTCTAATATTTTTGCCTCAAAGTAAACTTTCCAGATTGGATGCCCCAGAACAGATAGCCTACATTCCAATGCACTTAGGAAATATGTCAGCCAGCTTTGTGACTCTTTGTTGTTACTGTGTTGGGGCCTTTTGTCTATATTATCTTTGTTGTTTCATGTGGCTGGAAATCCGAAGGCTTGAGAACCAGGAGTTCTGATGTACAAAGGCAGTAGAAGATGTCTTTATTCAAGAAGACAGTGAGATGTAGCCCTGCTTTGGCATTTTTTTCTTCTACTTGGTCCCTCACATACTGAATGCTGTCCAATCATGTGGATGCAGATGAACTTCTCCATTGGATATATGGAATCAAATGTTAGTTTCTGTGGGAACCACCCTTACAATCACATCCAGAAATGACCTTTCACTAGCTAGCTCTCCATCCATCCTCCCAGTCAGGTTGATGTGGTAGAAGCTAGGTCTCTTTGGTGAAATTGGTTGGCAGTTCAGATTAGCATCTGGCAGCACATAGGGAGGAGCTTGGTGTCCCTTTACTTGTTGATATGGATAGAGCCAGTTGTGGACAGACAATATGCCCTGTTGCTAAGAAACCTCACAAGCCACACAGATGGCATCATTTTGCCATGAAAAGCAATGGGACTGCTGGGAAATCTTGAGAGACTTTGGACCATCTGCCAAGGAGCATAGAGGATTTATAAGTCAGAGACTCCTCGAGTTGCCCTCTCTTTGCTCCTGCCCCCCACCGACTGAAAACTCTTGCTGGGGAAGCACAAAACAATGTATGCCATTAACTAAATTTACATAGAACTTGCTGAGAAAGAGTCTTCAAAGGTTTGGGGCCCCAGAGGGCCAGAGAAGTGAATGAGCTAAGTGGAGCTAGAAAATTGCTTGGAGAAGTTTTTGGCCGTGAAACTTGAGTGGGCCAAAGAGACCGTGGAGACGAGTCTTACCTAACTGAAAAAGCCACCCTCAGTTGACGGTTGGAACAGCCTGACTTTATAAGCTGGCCACAACTTGGTGGTAGAAATGAACTGGCCTTGTGAACTAGAGAAATAAGGCCCAATGCATTTTAAGTTTAAAAGGTACTACCTGATGGGGCTGTTGTAAATCAAGTCATCCTGCACAGACCTATGAGAATATTAATATCCTTTTAAGAAATTTAAAATCGTGTTAAATGTTTTTAGATAAATATTAGAGTGTTTTTAGGTATTAAGGTATTTTTAGATAGATTATAGATTTTAGACTATAAGTTTTAGGTTATAGGATTTAGGTATTTCATAGGTGATTGATACATACCAATAAATATAAGTGTGATAAATAAAAATATTCTGTTATAGGTTGATACATGGAATTAACCATCACACCTGCCCACTAGAAGATCCACTGAGAACTTGGGTAGGCTGCAGTGATGGTGAGGAGTGACAGAGAGGGGGCCTCACGATATTAAAAGAGGTATGGGAGGAGAAGGTGAAAACTGAGATGAGAAAATTTAGGGAGAGAAAGACTGTTGGTCCTGGGGGACAGCCTGGTGTGCCCTTGGTGGCCAGTATGTGAGAAGCTCCAAGAGGCAGAACTAGCCCTGTTATAAGTTGCCGTGGGACAGATCCCTCCCATTACTTGAGGGAAAAACCATGGGAGCTAGTCCCCTCCTAGCCCCTTCCTTCCTTCCTAGCTGTCTGTAATTGGGCCCATGCATCTCTATGGCAATGCCCTTCATTACAGTTGCACATTAGAATCACCTAGACATGTGTAAGGTCTCAGGGCTCAGAAGGAGATTCTGATTTAATTTTCTAGGGTAGGTCTAAGCGTATTTGTTTGTTTGTTTTGTGTTTTGTGGAGTTTGTTTGTTTGTTTTATAAAGGGTCTCACTATGTAGACCAAGCTGGCCTTGACCTCACAGAGATCTACGTACCTCCGCCTCCTGAGTACTGTTTGTTTGTTTGTTTCAAATGTTCCTCCACGCCGAGCGGTGGTGGCGCACGCCTTTAATCCCAGCACTTGAGAGGCAGAGGCAGGCGGATCTTTGTGAGTTCGAGGCCAGCCTGGTCTACAAAGCGAGTCCAGGACAGCCAGAGATATTCAGAGAAACCCTGTCTCGAAAAAACCAAAAAAAAAAAAAAATGTTCCTCCAGGTAATCCTAAGGGTGACCAGTATCTAATTTATTTCACAAAAACTCAGAGCAGAGTAGGTAATACTAATGAAGTTTTGGGTTAAGCCATTGTTCTTGATGTAGGCTATAGGCTAAAGTCATCTATGGAGCTATTATGACTTCAGCAGGAAATGACCCCAACAGGCCCATATGTTTGGACACTTGGTCCCCAGCTGGTGGTGATGTTGTGGGAGGTTGTGAAGCCTTTTGTGGAGCCTTTAGGAAATGAAATTTACCTGGAGGAAGCTGGTTACTGGAGATGCTGAAGGGGCTGAGCCTATGAGTTATAGGTCAGCTCTGCTTCTAGCTCAAGGTTTCTACTTCCTTGTGTAGACATGACATAGTCAGCTACAGAATGCCCTGGCTGCCACAGCCCTGAGCTCTTTCCACTGCCACACCTTCTCTCCACAATGGACTGTATCCCCTTAAACCAAGAGCCAAGATAAGCTGCTCTTCCCTTAAGCTGCTTCTTTCAGGTGGGTTTTTTTTTTTTTACAGCAACTTGAAAAGTAATGAATATAGGAACTTTAAAAAAAGTACTGATGCCTGGATCCCACCTCTGGGGATTCTGACATCCTCCATTTGCAGGCAAGGCAACAGCATTAGTAGCTTTAAAAGTTCCTCCAGTTGGCTCTAATGAATGGCCATAAAGAAACTCACTGGATCAAGTTCTAGGCCAGAAACTGTCAATGCACTTAAATATAAAAAGTTCAGAGGCAGTTAGATGGCATTTTAATATTGATATAAACTAGACATGGTATCACAGGCCTTTCATCCCAGGACTTGGAAGGCAGAGGCAGGCAGATCCAGGCAGAACTCTGTGAGTTTGAGGTCAGCCTGGTCTTCAGAGTGAGTTCCACGAAAAAAAAGAAACACAGAGAGAAAGACTGGCTCAACTCCCACCTGAATATATACACTAGAAAGAGGGAACTACTACCTCCTCTTTATTATTCTACTTCAATCAATCAGAACTGTAGCAAATGGGTTCTCTAATTCAATGCAAATTGGTTCTATAATCAATGTATATTAGAGATGCTTCTTACCTTGTTCAAGCCTGGAGTGAAGAAGATATTTATTAGAAATATTACAGGGCTAGGGAGATGGTTCAACCGTCAAGAGTGTTTGTTTCCTGCTCTTCTAGAGAAACTGACTTCAGTTCCCAGCATACATATTGAGCATCTTACAGCTGCCTGTAATTCCAGTTCAGTGAATCCAACATGCTCTTCTAGCCTCCTCAGACACCCACATACATGACATACATATATACAGAAATACACATAAAAAATAAATTTGAAAAAGAAATATTATATGAGCTATTTTATTAGGGATATGTTGTCTCAACATTTATAAAAGGTCTCGTGTTTGATTACCAATTGCCAAAGGTGTGTTTGCTAATGAAGTCTTGAGAGGTGACCAGGTCTTTACCTCTAATGAACCTTTAAGGTGTCCTACAGGTTGAGTACCTCATAGCAGATCTTCTCAAGCCTTTGCATGATGTCATGTGAATTCTTCTGTCCAGACTCACTAAAAAGCGTTTTTGGTAAATATTTGTACATATGGAAGAATTTATTCATAGAGTTACTTGAACCCTGTTAGGCCATAATGATGTTCCACTGTCACCTACCCCATACTGGAGCAGCTCCTGATGGCTCTCAGCTGGGGCTGGCCCATTTCTAAGAGCAATCCCATAGTACCCTCCCATTGAACATGCACAAGGCCTCTCTGGCAGTTATGAATTGAGATAAAAGTCATGCCCACTCTGGATTCATGTCTGAGCACAAACAGAAGAGCAGTATCCAAACCACAAGACTGTCCTTATGCCAGCTAACCTGCTATCCGGTACTTCTCCATGCTATTTCCTTTTAGCTGCATATGCTCCTCCTACCTCTTAGATAAAATGGCACAAGAGATTCTCACTCATAAGATGATCCCAACTCTGATAGCATCTAAACCCTGATCACTGATCTCCCTGTAGAATCCCCTAACATAGTTAAAATTCTGTAACTTCTGTGTTAAGATACTTCATTTAACTGCCTCTAAATGCATTGCAAATTTGGCTGCTGTGTCACATGTGCATCAGTAGGTGGCAGAAAGGAGAGAGGCTATGTCAACATTCAGTGTTCTGACCTATGAACATCTGAATGAATAGTAGCCTAACATTCCTGGAAAAAAATCAAGCCAGAGACCAACACCAGTTTGGCACCATGGGGACTAGACAGGGAGCTAGCCTGTAATGACCACCAGTCCAAGCACTAGATAAGCACCAGATGGTCTCCCAGAACAGGAAGCAAGTCAGAGACTAGAAGAACCCTGTCTGGCCCTGGATATAGGAGTTGTGGGTAAGACAGCCCTGAGGGAGTGAGTGTGGGAGAGCCAGCTCTAACTCTTGTCTGCTTTTTGGTGGTATTGGGGAGGGAGAGATCCCCCCTCCCTTTTGCTCTCACCACCAGTAGTAGACAGCAGATCTGGCCCTGATGGGGTTACAAGAGCAGGAGAGCTGTTCCTGCCCCTCACATGCTACAACACTCAGGTGAGCAGGCCCTGCATCCTACCTGGGCAACACACTAGAGCTGGCCCTGGATGTGGTGGTTGGGGGTGAGCAGGCCCAGAGGGAATGAGTGTGGGAGAGCCAGCCCTGCCTTCTGTCTGCTTTGTGGTATTGGCAAGGGAGAGATCCCCTTTACTCTCTTCCCCTTGCCACAGGTAGCAAGTGGGAGAGTTAGCCCTGATGGGGTCATGAAAGCAGGAGAGCTGGTCGAACCCTTTACTTACTGCAGCACTTGGGAGAGCAGGCCTGCAGCCTCTAGTTCAAAATCAGGGCTTTGAATTGGTCCACCCAACATACACTCCATGGATGAACTGCTGAAGTACATGAAGAGGCCAGTTCCATAGACCCATAACTACAGGATCTCCATGAAACAGGACAACAACAGCATATCTGAGAGGAGTCCCAATGAGGTTCCAGTATTGACAAGTAGCAGAACCCAGGGGCCTCATACCAGACCAAGGAATCATTACAATGAACATTTGCAAGCAAAAAAGTGTGGGCAAAAGGGAATATTGTGGGACACACTAAATTACACTACAGCTTCCACAATGAGATTTTTTTTAAATGTTGGGAGAGATTTCAAGGGTAGAGGGTAGGTCTGAGGGGAGGTGGGAGATGAGAGGGAACAGGGTGCATGATGTGAAATTCACAAAATAAAAAACAACAGAAAAAAGTACTTCATTTAGTTTTTTCTCCTTATTTGCAATGCACCAATTGCATTTGCTTTTTAAAATAATTAAAACTCTAAGCATGAGCAGTTGGGTCCTCTGCACAGACCCTCACAAGCTGAAATTAAGGTGCCCACCAGACTGTCCTCATTCACACTTGGCATCTTTTCCCCAAACAACTTTGTGTAATGGGCTGAGTTCAGTTCTGGGTGCATGTAGAATTCTGGTTCTGCTTTCTTTCTCTTGGCTCTTTCTGTTTTTCTTTACTTTTCTTTTGCAAGATAGGGTCTCAGGTAGCCCATTCTGGCTTTGAATACAATGTATAACTGAGTATAACCTTGAACTTCAGACCTTTGGGTCTCTACCTCCCAAGTGCTGGGATTACAAGCATTCCTCATTCATGAAGTGATGCAGATGAAAGCCTGGATCTTGAGCATTCCAGAAAAGCAACTGAGCTTCATCTGCAGTCTTCTGTTTCTCAGTGGACATTTGCCAGGGGTTGCTTCCTGATCCTGGAGGCTGCCCTTGACATATGACCCCACTCACCCACCCACTCCGGCAGTAATTCACGATTTGATCTTTGCTTTTTCTGAGGCTGGTAGAGCAATCTCTCTGACATTTTACTTTCGTTTAAGGGCTAACTTGAATAAGTCAAGATCACACAACATAAGATAATATACCTTTGAACTGATTCTAACCCAGTCATAGGAGTAACATTTCCATGTATTTGCCTTGTTTGAATTTAATTTAGACTCAAGGGTCGGGGGCTTTAGAGGATATGGCCACTAGGGTGGCAAGAATCCTGAGGTCCATCTGTCTATCATACCATGACCTTTAACTTTGTTCCTAGCAGTCTAGTATTGAATAGTACCAGCATTTTTCAGCTATGATTTCTAACCAAGGAACTTAAGACCACACATAATCAAGCTATGTCAAGTCAGTTCATAACATTGGAATGAGAAACCACCAGGCAGACTTACAGGAGTCCAACCTGGGTCCATCAGTCCTTTCTAATAACAAGCATTTAGCACCCTTGACCACCAGAAAGGCAGATGAAACTTGAGACCCATGTAATAAAAAGTCAAGGGCTTAACGTGAACTATTTGCTCAATCATCTCACCACCAAGTTTGAACTACTTCTTAAATGATTTGCTATCAAATTATAATGTTACCCATTTGCTAAAATTATCTTAAAGAACTTCTGGGGCATAGTCAGTGTAACAGCACATGCTTAACATATACAAAGTCCCGAATCATTCTCCATCCCATTCTTGGGAGGGTGAGAGAACTCAGCAGGTAAAAGCTCTTGCCCTCCATAACCTGGTGACCTGAGTTGGATCCCCAGGACCCATGGTAGTGAGAACCAACTCCTGAAAGTTGTCCTCTAATTTCCACACATGCACCACATCCTAGACATGCACACACATAACAACAACAACAAAGAATATTCATCTTGAATAAATTTTAGTAACATTGAACATATTCTGTTGAAGTTGGACATGATTAACACACACTTCCATCCTATGAGAAGCAAAGGATTTTTGCTAGGAGAGCAAACAAAGAATATTTGTATGACCTATAATTCTGAGTACATCCAGCCCCAGGAGTCCACTTTAAATTATCCCTTTGAAAGAGAATAAAAGAGTGGTTAGGGACCTGGAATTCCTGCCCACTTAAAACATCTCTGTGAACTCCACCACATGTTGGTTTGTCCCCAGAGGAGCCAATTAGCCTTTAATCTATGTGAGCCCAACCAATTACCTTCTTTTTGAATTTTACTTGAATGATCAAGACCACTCATTCCTTCATTCACTCGCTCATCGAATCAATATATTTTGAGCATCAACTATACACCACGTGTTCACTATGAAGAGAGTGCAGTAAACTTCAGACACTTCCTCATTCATAGAATTTTCTGAAATGTAACAAAAACAAACATGTGCAGCAAATGACCTGGAAGCAAATACATAATTATACCTCCTGGTAATTGCTAGGTACAAAAAAAAAATGTACAAGGAAGATAAAAAACCTGTAGTTGTGATGGTTGTATTAACTAGGGCATGAAAATTGTGAACGTGCATGTGTTCTCTCTCCTCCCATTTCTCTGCAAAGATTGATTAGGGAGATACTCACCTTCCTAGGAAACATAAAGGACAATTAGAAGGTGCCTCCTACCCAGCAAAAAAGGCATCCACTGATCCACTCAGCCCTCATCCTTTCACAGACTGAAAAAAACAGGTCAGCTCTATCACCAAGACCTCTGGCTGCCACACCACTCCCACTCAAAGATCTCAGTCTCCTGATGGTACAGAGTGAAAATTAATTTTGTTGCTAAGTTAGCTAAGCAAACAGTGGTCCTCAGCAAATGAAAAGGTAAACGAATCAGCATGGGTACAGAAAATGGCTGTTAAGATGGACATGTATGAAAATCAGGGCCACTTCCATTTGAATATTTTGCCAAAACAGAAAACCTTAGGTCTTAAATAGCACAGTGCAATTTGTTTCAGTGTGTCCATTTGGAAACAAGGATCCTCCACTATAATTACTCAGCCAGTCTGTCACTCTCTAAAACCTTCCTTGATTTCCCCTGGCACAGTTATTAATGGCCATGTCCTCTGTGCTCCCATGAGCCTCCCATTACAGCTCACTTTTGCATTGTGCCATAAATATCCTGAGGTCTTTGAAATTATTTTTCTGCCTCTTTTACTCGGTTGAGGACCTTGGAGAGAGCAACTTGGCCATATTAATTTGTGTGCCCTTAGTAGCTAGTAGAGTGTCAAGCATACAGGAGTAAAAAGTCAATAAAAGTTTAAGTGCACAGGAAAAATAAAGATCGAATAAATAGAATCTCATTATAACACACAGAGAAGGGTAACATGTGACTTTTGACTTGAACCCTGAATGAAGAGATTCTCATGCAAAATTGATGTGGAAATGCTATTTAAGAGAGAATGAATGCCAGGGTTTTGAAGGGAAGAAGGAATACAGAGGAAGAAGACTACAATGGAAGAGAGTAGGGGACATGAGACTGGAGCAGAAGGGGGAAAGGTGAGTAATGTGGCACCATCCCGATCATGTGAGGATGTCAGGAAGTGTACTATGAATGTGCTCTAAGCAGAAGAATTACATGATGAGCTTTATATTCTTAACAGATCACTCTGGCTATTGTTTGGACAATATGTTATAGAGACACGTGTTTGGAAGCAAGAAAACTCCAGAAAACCATAAAATAGGTCCAGGCGAGAAGTGGTGATGGATGGATCTAAAGCAGAAACAATAGAAATACACAGTCAATAGATTGACATCTGCCAACAGAGTCGGTTGTCAAACTATTGAAACATTTCTATGCTGGTTGTGTAATGGTCACTGCCAAGGGTCTCTAAGTGGTACCTCACCTCAGTACCCAAATCCTGAAGATGTCCACTAAAATTAAAACCAACACATAAGGCCTGGCCTAGTAGAGTCCCTCTTCCTCATGACCCCTGTGGCCTGACTCTCTTGTGAATAGGTTGGAGGCTATACTGTTTAGTATCGGAGTCCCAACTGGATTACAAAGATGAGTGGAGAAACAGGGAAAAACAATGATTCTGTTAAAGCTGATACCTACTAGATATAAATGGGAAGACAGGCAGCTCTCAATTGTCGCGTCGACCTCGACCAGCAAGAATGACGCAACTTGCAAAAGCTCTTCTCAAGCAGTTTATTCAGGTCCCTTGAAAACAGTCTTCCGAATAATCGGGCAGACCCAACCCACAGGCTAAATACTATATGAACAGCCAATCAAGTAAAGCCACGTGGTGCTATCTTACAGGCCCACGTATGCGGAAGCAAGCCAGATCAGCGGTCTTAACCAAATATGGACTTGTTTACCACCGAGAGCGCTCACCATCGGGCTGGTGGAAGGCGGAAACCGGCGCCATCTTTAGGGCGCGGCACGTCACAGCTCTCTACACTCAATCACTAGCTACAGCAGCAACAAAACTTCAGGACAAACCTAAAAATAACCTCAGGGGTCCTCTAGTTGCAAATGAGTCCACAATGTTTCTGAATTTCCCTGAGATTGTGAAGGACCCCAGACACTATAAATCCAAGGATTCTTCTTTACACTTATTTATTTGTGTGTTAGTTTTATGTATGTATACTGGGGGGAGGCACATGTGCCCTGACCCAGTGTGCAGGTCTGAGTACAGCGTGAGGAAGTCAGTTCTTTCCCTCTGCCATGTGAGTGTCAGGGATGGAACCCGGGTCGTCAGTGCTTGGTGACAAGCACAGTCCCTTTGATCAGTGATGGAAGACATTTATTAGGAAAACAGATGCCAGGCAGTGGTGGCAAATGCCTTTAATTCTAGCACTTGACAGGAGGAGGCAGGTGGATGTCTATGAGACTGAGGCCTGATCTACATGATGAGTCTCAGAACAAGCAGGCCTAAGTAGAGAGACCCTGCCTCATCAAAAACAAAAACAAAAGGAAACAGACTACAACTAACTGGGACAAGAAAGGGAAGCAGTTGGAGGGGAGAGGAAGCACAATGCATGAGGGAAATGAGTGAGAACAAAGTATAGTGATATAAATGCATGAAGTTGCCATGGAGAAACCCAGTACTTCATATGCCAACCTTAAAAATAAACCGTAAAAAATTCATTAAAAACAAGTGCAGAACTTTCCAGAATTGGTCATTATATTATTTTATTGTTAGTATTTATTTATTGTTATTATCCATGCATTCACCTGTATGTGTGTATGCTTTTGTGTATATGCCACATGTGTGCAGGTACCCATGAAAACAAGAGGTTGTCAGATCTCCTGGAGCTAGATTTATAGGCAGTTGTGAACTGCCCAGTATTGGAGGTGGGATCTAAACTTAGGTCCTCTTGAAAGGCAGCAAGTGCTTTTAAGTGCTGAGCAATCTCCCCTGCCCTTGCAGGTATCTTTGAAATAAGGAATAAAATATAATTTTATTCAAAGGGAAAGAGGAGATGCAAGGCCGAGATAGAGAGACACAGAGAGGACAACGATTCTCTTCGACCAAAGGTTAGTAAAGTTCTTCTGAACTCGCCTCACTATTTTGGCCCCTCCTAGCTCCTCCACTTACCTTACCCAGTTTTAATAAGAGTTCCTCACCGGTCATATCTCATTATCTTTGGTACCTGACTGTGCTCCTTGTCCCTCCCTTTGTTACGCACTGTAGATCTTTGGCATGCTTCAGGGTCAGTGGGATGTTATAAAACATATTTGTTACCATTTCTTGGCACAAACCTCCTAAAATCTTTAGACTCTCGTGTATGATATTTTTGGTATGCTGATAAATTTGATTCATGGCAGACCTCAGACAACTTCAGCATGAATGCTGGCTACTAGAGAGACCACCACAGGACTGGAGGATGAGAAATTTGAGCCCCTTCCTCAAACTTCATTGAAGGGAATGGAGCTAAAGGATATGTTGGCTTTCAAAGACTAGAGATTTAGTCAATCATGTCTGCAGAATGACACCTCCTTGAGAACTCAAATGGGGCTTAAAGAACTTCAGATAGCCAAACACATGGTGGTTCCTAGGGGCTGGCATTCCTGACAGGTTATGAAAGCTCCATTTCCTGCCCCCTCATCTGATATGCACCTCTTCACTTGTATTCTCTGTAACAAATCAATCCCTGTTGGGAAACCCTGCTGCTAAGGTCGCTGTCCACCATGACTGGAAAGCTCTGAGCTTGGTGCTAAATGGAGGACTCCCTTTCCCAGCAGGACTCCCTTTTCTCTTGCCTGACCTTATCTGGGGAGCCCAAACCCACACACCCTCTACCTGAGGAATGTCACATAGGCCTTGTCAAAATTAAAAGTTCAACTTCCTTTCTCTCAATAAGAACCTGCCCAGGAAGCACCTGGGATTCCTGGAATACCTCTCCATGCAAATGAGGCATCCCAGTACCTTAAGCCCTCAACCAATGATGTATAGTCACCTTGGGATTCCTCCAATCACTCCCCAAAGTTCTATATAACCCTCGTTCGCTCTGAATAAAATTGAGTTCCTCACTGAAGCTAATTCCAGATTGTTAATCCATCATATTCAAAGCCATCTGAACCCCACCCCCAGTCTCTGATCCCCTTCACCTCATGGACTGGTGGCCAACAGTCTCTGAGAAAAGGTGAGTCCCACGAATCCCTATAATTGTTTCCCTGAATTCTATGAGCTGCTCAAGCAAATAATCAAACCCAAAGAAAGGATTATAGGAACCCTAATGGTGGCACAGGTAAAAATCCTAGGGCTCACAATTATCAACTACTGAGTTGAATGGCAGTCTTTGGAACTGAACCCTTGACCCATGGAATCTGACACTGTTTCCAGATAGACAGTGCCAGAACTGCGCTGTCCTAGAGAGAACTGATGGATTGTTTGTTGGTTGGGGGAAATCTCCATATTTGGGAACTTTGGTCTTCTGTGTTGATTGTTGCAGTGAGAAAACAGAGAAAGATCCTCTCCACCCCCTGCCACAGCACAGTCATTTTAGCAAGAACCTTCGAAGCTCTTATTAAGATGATGAGCATCTCCCCTAAGATGACTTCACCACACTCCTTGCTGACTGACCCCACCCATTCTGGTTTAGGGTTGGCTTGTTCTCTCATCAGGGTCCTAATCTGGTATCAGGGACCTAAAACAGGGGTTTCTTTGGACTGCAAGCTCCAGAATAATGACATGGAGACTTTTTAATTAATTATATAAGCTTGACCTTGGCTTAGTCTTGTTCCCAACTAGTTCTTATAACTTAAATTAACACCTTTATACTAATCTATGTTCTGTCACATGGCTTGTTACCTTTTCTCAGTCCTGGCAACTGTTTCTACCTCTGTGCCTGGATAGTGAATTCCCTGTACCTGATTCTTTCCCAGAGTCCCTATCTCTGCCCAGAAGTCCCACCTATGCTCTCTCCTGCCTTTGCTATAGGCCATTCAGCTCTTTATTAAACCAATCAGAAGGTGTTGCAGGTAGTGTTTACAAAATATGATACAGTCATAGGAATAACAATACAAAGTCCAGCCTGAACTCAGTTCTCTGCTGGTACAGAAATCAACATTTGAATAATGCAAAGATAATCTTTACACAGTACACAAAAAGATCACTCCAACAGGGACCTGGCACCATTCTGGGCAATTCCCTTGTATTGTAACAGTCAGTCTGTCTATCAATAGACCCAGAGAGATGGTTATTATTATCAGAACATTGTAAAGAAGTATCTACCTCCTATGTGATACTGCTCATTATATAATGTATCAGATCAAAGCAAATCTTAATGCGAACTATGAGGTTTGAGTGGCAATGTTGTGTCCCAGTTGTAATCAATGGCTCTCTGTGGCAGGTTATGTCAACAATGGTGGCACAATACGTATATAGGAAATTTCTGGGTCTTTACTTTGATTTTTCTGTGAACAAAAGACACTTCTAAACAAATGAACCCTTCTGGGCCTATGATACGGCTCAGTAGCTACTTGTCTCATAAGCCTTACAGCCTGAGTCTGATCCCTGAGTCCCATGGTCAAAGGAAAGGGTCAACTCCAGAAAATTATATTCTGACCTTTACACATGCACTGTAGCATGTACACACCCACATACACACATCTCATACACAATCATACACACATATAAAAATAATACATGAAATAACAGTTTAAAACAAATGAAAGGAGAAGAGGAAGAAACAGGCAACTTACTTAAAACCACATAGCTCTTGAATGCTGGAGGTAGGCTGTGCAACCAAATGTCAGACATTGAAAACTGTGTCCCATTTTCTCACTGTACAATTAAATGATACACAAGGACTATGTGCTCAACAATTAGCCAGATACATTTATATTTTCATAATTTCTGTTGTCCTGTGGTAAAAACACTTAAGGTATACTCTTTCAGCACATCTTTAATTGTGTAATGCATGATGTGGACTTGTAGGTGCAGTTGCCTACCAATACCCCTAAAATGTATTCGTTTTGCCTAACTGAAACCTTGCACACACCCCACTTCACTCTCCACAAAACCCTAGAGAGCACCATTCTATTCTCGGCTTATGTGTACAGTCCTGTTCAATTTCTTTCACAGTCCTATGAAAACTAGGGGAATCCTTCAGAAAAGCTAGTTCTGGGCTCTGAAGGGTAAGACAGAATAGTTTGCAGAACTGGGGAGAAAGGTCTATTACAAGGAAAAAACAAAGTGTCATAGAGAGAGAGAGAAACTATGTTTACCTATTAATGGGCTCTTGGCGAAACAGGTAGATGCAAAAAAAAAAAAAAGCACAATAGGAAATATAAGAAAGTAGAGAGAGCCTTGAAGGCCATGATTACATAGCTGGCCCTTAGTCAATGAGTCATGAAAGTTTGTGATATAGGTCCGGAGCTGAGCTTCGGGAACTGTGTAAGGGCAGAGAGTGAACTTAGAAGAATGAAGGGGGAGCCCTGGATCAAAGGGACAGGTGAGAGGTTATTTTCTGCTGATGTGGAAGCTGGACAGGAGGGAGACATAGAGGGAGATGAAAATAGATGAGATTTATCAAAAGGTTGGGGGCATGAAAGAAAAGGAAAACCATGGCTCAAAATAACTCATTCTGTGTTGGCAGCCATGGCCCTACATTGCTTTTATTTACACCTGTATTTGTTAGGTGGCAAGGGCAGCACCTGACCAGTAGTAAATTGCTCCTTATCTCTAGATCCTAGCCATTTCACTCTTCTGCCCAGAGTCTGAATAATAAGTGTTCTATTCTTCCAAAGAAAACAGTATCATTGAATGAAAGGGAAGTATCAGCAATAGGATTGATTTGATTTTTATAGGCAAAGTTTCACATGATAGCTCTGAGCACATCTATTTCTTTCCCGGTGACCCACCCGACCTTGCAAAGCCATTTTCTTCCTCTTCTCAGTACAATTTTAAAATCGTAGTGTTTTTGAAAACTGGTGAGACAGACTCAAGAATGAGAATTGCAGAAAAGAAAGGGCAATCGATTTGTTCAAGGGTTTCCCTGATAAGACTGAGAGGGGGCAGTCAGAAGCACCTAAATGTGGACCGTGTACTATGCAGCCATGGGGAAGGGAACTAATCTATCAGCACGTGATGCTTCTCAGTACTGAGTCTGATACTGGGGTTTAACAATGAACAGGACAATATTTTACCTCTGGGGCATTCACAGACCTAAGCAAAAATTACTTGAACCTGCATGTAGTGAAGCATGCCTGTCACTTACTAGGAAGGCTGTAGCAGGAGGATCGAGAATTCAAGAGCAGCCTGAGCTATGGAGCAAGCAAGCCCCTGTCTCAAAAAAAAAAAAAAAAATCCACCAAATATTTGAACAGCTAGTTTTGGACAAAGACTTTGAAAGTGGAATGAAAAAACTCAGGAGATGTAATATTTTCTGATCACTTTTTGATAAAAGTTCTGACGGACACTGAAGTTTGCAAATATGTCTACTTATCGAGTAATTGAAAAGATCAGCTTTGCATAATAGTATTTGAAGATGCCAACCATTTGAAAAAGAGACTTCCTCCTCCTTTCCAGTGAGAATTTGACAGGAGATGGACAAAGAATGACTTCCTTCACCCATGCATACCCCACATTTATCCTCCTTCCCCTCAGGGTTGGAGGAGGGTAGTCAGCATGTAGGTGTAGGCACTGGGAAAGAGTAGGAGAAAACATGTCTTACCCGAATGGTTCTATAGTCTTTACATGACAGACCCAGGGAAGGGAAGATGTTCAAGTTGCTTCCTGGGGCAGTTCACTGGTGGGCTTCCACAGGCTGTAACCTTGACCTGAGAAAATGCCTGCTGGTCTAGCATCACTCTCTCTTCTGATCATTGAGCTCTAAAAGTGCAACACTGGCTTATCTTCTGTAAAGGCTGCTTCTCCCTCTGGACCAATCTATTGAACAGGATGAAAGATGGTCATACCTAAGTCTGCCAGATAGACCACTCTCTTTGTCCAGACAAATTATGGGAGTGAAGATCAATGCCCAAGAAAAACAATTCTCATCCTCTGATATACTAGAGGGTTGGATAACAGAGGTAGGAGTCAGACCAATATGAAACAGCACCCCACAAACACCAGAGGAAGTGTAGCATTATAGAACACTTAAGAAACCCTATTTGACCCCAAATCAGGTATTGGGAATTCTAGGCATATCACTGTAGAGTGAAAACAATGGGAAAAGCCACTGTGGAGGAGAGATGCTTGACCAGAGATGACCTAGTCTCATTTCATCAAAGCCAAGAAGGGCTCTGGCTTCCAACCCTCAGCCTATAGGCCACACACACCCTGCCATGGCTGTGAATACACCTAACACAAAGTGGTAAACTTACTTAAAACAGTTAGATTAGGGGTCAGGTTATTTTTCCTTAATGCAATTCTCACTATGAACTTTGTAGACGACAGCACAGTGTCACAATGTCAAAAACAAAACAAAACAACTGATTATGCCAACAACCATCCTCAGAACAGGAAGTAACAAAGGACGTGGGTACAAAGTCACATTGCATACGTGCAGTAAGCTTGAAGCGAAGGTGAACTCATTCCTAGCAGTGGGCAATCCAAAACTTTCCAGTCATCAATCACGTCCTATGAGTGGGGTGCAGGTGTGCCACTAGACCATAACACTAAAGCCCAGGAATGCTGGCTGTCCTGGATCTTTCACCTCCCGAGACCAGCAGCATTTTTATTTGGGACTCTTCAGAGAGTCAAGTAAAGTTCCATAAACTGACAGAGCCTGCAAGTAAAACCCTAACAAGTCCCACTGAGATCATGGGCGCAGCCTCTGCCTGCTGAGGAGGGACAAGGACCAGCTCCTCCGTATAGAGGCTGCACTGCTCACCAAGCTTCTGCAACTTAAGTCCCTGATTCTCGAGGACCCCAATGCACAGCTCAGTGGGACCCATGTCTGTGTTGGGGGAAGGGTAAGAAGACTGAACTCCTGGAGATGACCCATCCCTATATTTGGAAATTCTGCCCACTTATTGATGTGCCCTTCACTGGCACCTAGTCTGTCTTCAGAGTAACTGATCCAGTAGCATTTGAGAATTCTGCAAATGGAAGCCACATATTGAAGTATGAGGTGTATAAACATTTACCAGATTTTGAAAACATTTGCATTATGACAAGAATCCAATGACAAATTGTCAAAAGGGTTAGCGGTCAGAGTAGGATTTATAACTATATTTCATATGTAGCATAATTTACCAATATGAATCTAATTTCAACTATTATGAATTTTGACATGCCTCAGCTAGGAAAGAGAGCTCACAGCTACCTTCAGTACCTCCGGTCCCAGCAGGACACAGAGCCTAGATCCTGTGCTCCTACAGATACCTAATCTGAGGTCACTGTCTTATTATTTGGGCACATAGCAACTTTAAAAAAAAGTATAATTTAATAGAATTAGGCTAATTCATTATTTGTTATTTTCCTTTTAAAAAATACATTCCTTACTCACTCCCCTAACCTATTTTCTGGAACTGCCATAGCTTTCCCCCAAGGACTCATGTCTAGGGAGCAAGTCAGAAGTTACCATAAGACTTACTTATTATCTCCGCACTTAAGAGCTGAGGCAGGAGGATCTGTGAGTTCTTGCCTAGCCTGAACTATTCCTTAAGACTCTGTATCAACAGTACAAGACCTGCTTCATTCTAAGCTTCGTTTAAGCTACTGGAAACGCTTCTGAAATATGAATGTGTTTACAAGTCTCTCAACACCTTAGAATACTGGGTGTGACTTAACAGGTCTGGGGTGGAGCCCAAGATTCTGCTTTTCAAACAGGCTTCTCCTTGAGGCCAATCCTTCTCAGCAGGTCCCACCAGACTTCACAGGCTGACAAGGTCTCACCCAGACCTCTCTGGATACACTAGCATGAAGGTGGCCCACCAAATCACACTGTCGAGGTTATCATTCACAGCTGATTTCCCTGTCTTTCTCCGAGTGGCTTTTGATCAGGGTTCCAATGGATGGCTAGCGAGAGCTAATTACAATCCCAACTAATTCACTGTGTCAGTTGTTATTCATTAACAAATTATGTTCCTGACAAACTGCTCTAGTGTGGTACCCTAAGTACTGTAATTAAAATCTGAGGAAGTTGCATGGGGGCCTAATTGATTTCCTTAATGTATTACTCAGACTAAACATTCCATTATTTCGTGTCTTGATGTTTATGAAGGGGTGGAACTGCCACTGCCACCCAGGCAGCAGGGAAATCTCTCTCTGGGCAAATAGGGAGCTTTCCTGCTTGTGGGTCCTATTCATTTCCACAGCAGCAAATGGCATTGCTCTTTCCATGGGCAGCCGTCACATAGGAAGAACCAGAGAGTAATTCCATTGTGTTTATAATCTGTGTTTCCTTCTTGGGTTTCCAAACTTTGGGAAATCATGCAGATACGTTAGTGTTTCCAAGCAGAAATGAGAAGTCCCTTACCATGGTGCCATGGCCCCACATCCTTTGGGCTCTCCTTCTGGCATTCATCACCACAGGGTAGAAAGAAGGAGGGTATTAGGGCAAGTAGCTACGTGTCTATGCTTTTCCTACCACTGTATGTGATGCAGGCAAGTCCAAGTGTATTTATCAAATTTGAAATGTCATCTACAGCCAGTACCTATGCAGCAGTCCCTTGAATTAAAGTTCATTTATTTACCCATTCATGTATTCAACAGCTCTGTGTGTATGTGTGTGTGCATGTGTGTGTGTGTGTGTGTGTGTGTGTGCATGTGTGTGGGTGCATGTGTGTGCTCATGTGTACATGTACCAACTTGTAGGAATCAGCCTTCCCCTTCTACCATATGAGGTCCAGAAATGAATCTAAGGCCATCAGCCATAGCAGCAAGCACCTTTACCCTCTGAGCTATCTCACCAGCCCCCACCTTGCTTTTTGAGTCAGTTCTTGATAGCCTGGAACCTGACAAGTAGGCTAGGCTGAATGGCCAGAATGCCCCAGGGAAACCTCTTGTCTCCTCATACCCAACAATATGATTACAAGTGTGTACTACCACAGTCAAACTCAGATCCTCACGTTTGCACAGCGAGCGCTTCACTGGCTTAGCTATCTCCTCAGCCCTCAACAGCCTCTTTAGAAGCACCTAGTCTAGGCAAGGCCCAAAGTTAGACTTTTTTAAAAATTATATATGCAAATTAAACAAAGTACCACTATGGAAATCAGTCTGGCGATATCTTAGAAAACTTAGAATAGCTCTACCTCAAGACCCAGCCATTCCACTTTTGGGTATACATCCAAATGATTCCTCACCAAATCACAAGGAAGTTTCCTCATCTATGTTCATAGCAGCCTTATTTGTAATAGCTAGAAACTGGAAACAAACCAGATGTCCCTCAACTAAGGACGGATAAAAAAACTGTGGTACATCTACACAATGGAATACTACTCAGCCATCAGAAACAACAAAATCATGCAATTTACAGCCAAATGGATGGAACTAGAGAAGCTCATCCTGAGTGAGCTAACCCAGACTCAGAAGGATGCACATGGCATCTATTCACTTATAGTCGGATTTTAACCATATAGTACAGAATAACTATACTACAACCAATGCACCAAAGGGAACAGGAACATAGACTTTTTTTCCCTGTCAATGAGACACTTTTCCCTAGTGGTGCTGCCTTGTAGGACCCCAGTGTATGAGGCTCTTGACCCTCATATGACTGCTGAACTGGGGCGGGGGACTGTTATGTAGGGACACTGCACTCCAAGGGAGTGAGATGGAAGGGCGGACTGGGAGGGATGGAAGGAGGACACTGAGATGGAGATGTAACCTGAAGTAATAAATAAATATATTTTTAAAAATTAAACAAAGTATACTAATGATACATTGTATCCTGGGCACTCTTCTTGTAACTTTAAGTCTATTAGCGTTTTCCATTCTTGCTCACCTCCTGTAAGAGAAGAAGTCTTGTCTTGTCATCTCTGTTTCACAAATGAGAAAACAGAAGGAACTTGTCTGGGTGATGTTGCTAAGACTTGGGACTGGTCTGACTTTGAGCCCCATCTTGAATCACATGCTGTCCCTCTGCGGCAGAATAATGACTAGTGAGAAGACAGTATGTCTTTATGAACAAATTTTAGACTAAAAATAAATCCTATTCCTACTCCACAATTAAGAAAACAGGCCAGAGAGGTTGATCTGCTGTCTAAAGTCTCAGGGCTTGTAAATGGCTGGGTCAGAATTTAAGCCTAGACCCAGCTCCTATTCTCTCAATCTCTATGCATCTTCTATAACATGAACAGAGATCTGAGAAATCAGACAGGGATTTGGGGCCAACTCAGTCCAACCAATTTAAATGTGCTCCAGGGATCTCTGCCCTACATTTCCAGCAGATAAAAGTAGGGCCAGGTAGAGAGTGCAGGGCTACATGTGCAGCCAAGACATTAGTAGTTGGGGCTGCACTTGGCCTCTGCATAGTCTCCCCATTTGGACATCAGGGTTCTCTGATGATACCTCTTGCACCCTCTGCCCTTCTTATCCTCTGGCAGAATTCATCAAAGAGGTGGGCCACAGGTGTCTGAGGACATAGCTAGCAGGTTCAACTTGTCACACAAACTAAAAACTGCAGTTTGGGAACACCACTGTCACTTCTTTCTGAAGATATATAACAAAAAGCAAATGCAAATTCTGAAAGGTAGAGAACTTTCCTGATTGTGATTTTAAAAATATGGCCTCTGTGAGTTCTTTTGTAGCAGCTGGTCTGTTTTTATAGGCCAGTTCTTATGCCACACAGGTGTGTTCGCTGAGAACCCCTGGTACCTGTTGGTTGACGTAAGCACCGTCAGCTCAGGAGTGCATCCAGGCCCTTTCCCTTGTCCTGGTACCACAACTTCACTAACTCATCCCTATTCCCCCCAAGTCACGTCCTGTGCTCCTGGTTCACAGGCTTCCCTCCTCCCCGATTTCTGCTTCTCCCCCATGAGTGAGCGCCTTTGTGTGGCACCAAGTCCAACTCTCCAGATCTTCCGAAGCCTGGAAATCTGGCCCAGGCATCACATGTTTATTTCCTCTGGTGTCCTGTGTGACCTCCTACATGCCATCCTCAGGAAGTTCCTTCTAAAGATTTCATTCACAGTCCAGTTTGTTTTCCTTGAAGCTCAGCTGTGCATCCTTCTTTGGCAATGTCCCACTGATGAGCTGGCTGATCACTATTATCAACACATGGTATTCATCAACTGTATTTTGAAATTAATAAATAGAGGATATACATATTATATATATTTATCATTATTAAGCAACACCACAAATCATAGGTATTTATACTTATAGAGTTAGTATGCATTTTTATAAATTTAAAAATTAATATTAGCAGTCAATACCACAAATTAAAAACAGGTTTTTTTTTTTCCAAGACAGAGTTTCTCTGTGTAGCCCTGGCTGTCCTGGACTCACTTTGTAGACCAGGCTGGCCTTGAACTCATAGAGATTCACCTGCCTCCACCTCCCGAGTGCTGGGATTAAAGGCATAAGCCACCATGCCCTGATAAAAACAGATTTTAAGTTTAAAGAATCATGGAGATATATTCATCTCTGCACACAACACTGTGAGTTTTTAATACAGGCTCTTGGAACAAAAATGTTGAAAGTTAAAGCCCACTCCCAGGGTAGGACTATTCTCTAATAAGAAAGTTCTTTAAAAACACTTTACAAAGGGCTGGAGAGATGGCTCAGTGGTTAAGAGCCCTTGCTGTTCTTACAAAGGACTAGAGTCCAGTTCTCAGTACTCAAATCAGGCAGCTTACAACCACCTATAACTCCAGTTTCAGGAGATCCAGTGTCCTCTTCTGGCCTCTGTAGGCACCTGCACCCGCTCACACAAATAAAAGTAAATGTATCTTAAAACAAACAGCAGGGCAGTAGTGACACACACCTTTAATGCCAGCCCTTGGGAGGCATAGGCAGGTTGACCTTTGACTTTGAGGCCAGCCTAGTCTACAAAGCAAATTCAAACCAAAACAAAACACACTTGCCTAAACTCGGGAGTTCAATTGCATATCACAACTTTGCCTTTACTATAAGCCACCATTTGTAAAGAAAGGAAGAAGCCATGCAACCATCAGGGCAGCTTCCACTGTTCTCTGATTTGTTGGACATAAAAGAAAATACCTAGATTAGGGTGTTTGTTGAGAATTCAGAATATTCTGGAAACATGACAATAATACCTGTCCGGACAGGATTTTTTCCTTCTTGGCTGAAATGGCCATGGAGCATCCTGATATTTTTCCAACAACAAGAAAACATTTGTTCCAAAGATCCTACAAGCTGTCTTAATCTCCCAGATCTGAAAATGGCCCTTTCACAGGGGTCACCAAAGACCATCAGAAAACACAGATATTTACACTACGATTCATAACAGTAGAAAAATTACAGTTATGAAGTAGAAATGAAACAATTTTATGGTTGGGGGGGTGTCACCACAACATGAGGAATTGTGTTAAAGGGTTGCAGCATTAGGAAGGTCGAAAACCACTGTATTAACTGATTCTAATTTGTTGTTTGAAAAACACTACCCAGTCATGATTGCTTTCTCTGGGTCCAGTGGTCAACCACATCCTGTTTGGGGGTGGGGGAGCGAGCAAGCCTTCAACCGAGCAGGAGAACCATCTGTGGGGGCTTCGCCATGTGCAGGCCTGTGGTTGTTTACCATTGAACACTCTACAATGACAGTGACATGCAACACATGTCCACAAGTTTGAGCTTTAGCTGTAGGTCAGTTAGGGAGGCAACTGGCAGGCATGCCCGAGGCCTGCCACCAGAGCCTTTCTGGTCAGCATCTCAACCAATAGTCAATGTTTTGCGGATCTGTACATTAAATACCAAAAATTTTAAACTATAGGCAATAATTACACATGTCAAAAATGAGCTCTTATTGGCAAAATTTAAAGTATTTGGGGCCCTTGGCTAGAACTCACTGGTAGAGTACTTTGCTACTACGTGCAAGGACTTGGAATTGATCCTCAGCAGCAAAAGATAAGAATATTTTCTTATTGTCTTTTGTACCTTTCTCAATCAAAGAGGGTGTGTGTGCGTGTGTGTGTGTTTGTGCAAGTGTGTGGTTGTATATGTGTGAAGTGTGTGTATGAATGTGTGTGTATGTAGGCATGTGGTAGGGTATGTATGTGTGGTGGGGTATGTGTGTAGGTGTGTGGTAGGGGGTGTGTGGTGGTGTGTGTGTGGTGGTGTGTGTGTGTGAATGTGTGTGTGGGGGGTATATGCATGAAATCTCAGGTCATTATTTCTTAGGTGTTGTCCCTATTTTATTTTATATTTTATTTTTATTTTTTGTTTTTGAGACAAAGTTTCTCTGTGTTACAGCTCTGGCTGTCCTGGGCTCACTCTGTAGACCATGCTGGCCTTGAACTCACAGAGATCCACCTGCCTCTGCCTCCCAAGTGCTGGGATTAAAGGCATTTGCCACCACTTTTAGATTTATTTTAATTTTTTGAGACAGTCTCTGGCTGGTCTACAATAACTCTCCTGCCTCCACATCCCCAGTGCTGGGACTAGAAGCATGTATCACCAGGCCTGACTTTTTTCCTAACATGTCTTCTGGTGCTTGAACTGAGGTCCTCATGCAATCACTTTACTGACTTTGCTATCTCTCCATCCCTGAAGAATCAATATGAGATCTGGCTAAATTATCTCCTTGCTCACACTACGAGAGTTTTAAGATCCAAAGAAACTGCTAACCTTCCACTAGAGAAGCTAGACTGCTGAAAGCCTTTGTGTCCAGCCACCAGTGTAGGGCCACCGACCAGGAATATCCTTGTTATCTGGTGTCAACTGTAAGGGTGACAGATTTCTGTCTCTGTGGTCTTGACTTTGCCTCCAGTGAACAGCAGCCCATGCAAGGTGATCAACAGAGCACCCAAAGGCCAGCCAGAGGCTGTGACTTCATCACGCTTCCCAAATAAGAAACATGAGTGGCTTTTGCTTGCTAGTGATTGTGTCTTTAGCAAATGCTTGTGTGGCAGAATCTGGCCTAAGACTTACTTTCACTATAGGTGGCAGCAAGGTCACACTGGTGTGATAGCGTCACTTGCCTCAAACTCCTTAGGGGAGCTAGTGTTAGCTGAGAGAGAGAGAGAGGGACAGAGAGAGAGAGAGAGAGAGAGAGAGAGAGAGAGAGAGAGAGAGAGAGACTAAGAGTTGTGATTAGAAAGTTAATGGCATTTAGCTCATAGGCCCTGTCTTCACTTGCAGATCTGCATGCAGAACAGGGGATGCTGGAGAACCGGCTTACTTAGCGGGCAAATATGTGGTAACGTGACTCACAGAAGTGACAGGTGGAGTGTATAAGAAGTCCCACTGACTCCCAGAATTGGAGTGGTTAGAAAAACTCAGCAAAGGGGACCTTCCAGGAAAAGTCATTTCACTTTGGATTGCTAAAGTAACTAGAACACTCTAAGTTGTCAGGCACCCATGAGGCTTCCATATAGGTAGATCGCATTTTAAATTATAGTGTATGCAACAAGAAGCATTTTCTGAGCATTTTGTTCTATTTAAACATGGTGTTTTAGCTAAGAAACAAACATTTTGGAATAACACTGTGGAAATATGGAAGAAATTCATTTGAACCTAAACTTTCTCTCTCTCTCTCTCTCTCTCTCTTTGTTTTTGTTTTGAGTTTGTTTTTCTAGACAGTGCTTCTATGTGTATCCTTGGCTCTTCTGGAACTTACTCTGTAGTCCAGGCTGGCCTCGAACTCACAGAGACCCAACTGCCTCTGTCTCCCAAGTGTTGGAATTAAAGTCATGTACTTTAATTCCACACACAACGGACCCTAAACTTTTTCATATCTCACTGTAGTATGTGGCCTTATTATTTTTGTTTTATTACACTATATTCTTTTATGGTACTTAATCCTCTACCTCCCTTCCAACCCTTATTCCTTCCAACCTCCCAACCCTAGGTAGGAAAGAAAGAAGGTTAGAGGAGAAAGGGACATAGGTCTCTTTTAACTACTTCCTGCTGATTAGGGTCGTTGGGCTCTTTAGGGGAAATACCAATCTCTGTGGTCAGGATATCCAGCAGTTCAGCAAACCAGTAACAGCCAACACAGCAAACCAGCAAACACAGCAGCAGAACAAAACAGTGGTAGTATGGGGGAGCAGCAGCAGAGAGAATTACAGCCCCTTTCTTTTTCACAGTGCCCACCACCCCTTGTCTCTGGCATTTATACCCCTCTCCAGAGTCCTCAGAATTAAACTTTCTGAAGTTTGCTAACCATGCCCCTTCTAGCACACTAGGCACAATTATAGTTAACACCTGTGGACATACTGAAGCAGTCTCACACCTGGAATCAAAAAAAAAATCTCATAATTGGGTTTTTTAAGAAACAAAATTTCTTAGTACATTTCCTCCTTTTAGTTCACAAAATGGCCTTTTTATATATTAATAAATTATATACAATAAGAATATTTATGAGATCTATCAACTAAGAATCATATTTACAATGTCCAGTCCATTTATATTTAGCAACCTTGGAGAAAAAATTTCATTATCTATACCTATCTTGGTGAGTTAGAGTTGTGTACCTATTTTCTATTCTTATTAGCATTTTCAACCTACAAAAATCTTTTAGACCTAAAACATTTCCTAAATCCTAAACAGCTAAAACTATAACTATTTAGTCTTCAACCCTATCAAAGACTTGAGAAGAAAATTAAATTATTGCCTAAGTAGGCAGGAAGTGTAGAGCAAGCAACTTCCAAAACTACAGTAATGACAGAGGTTGGTGGCTACCTGAATAGTCACCCAAGTTTTCTCTGTGTTATTGGGGCATCCAGTCTTCAGCCTATTGGCCCATAATATCTGACAAACTTTTCTGTGAAACAGGAATATTGAAGGACTGGCCTGCCTTATCTCTATAACATTGGTCAGCCAACTTTTTGTTATACTGATTGTTCACAGATTGGACAGACAGCCTGCTGTCAGCAGTCAAAACAAGGACAGTTCCTTGTCCTTGGCTGTGTCATTGCATTTGTTGATTAAGTAGATTGGGGGTGCTGCCAGGAGCAGATGTCTTTCTGTCAGAAATGCCTTATTATTATTAAAACATCTTAAATGCCATTTTCTGAGATTTTTTAAATCTCTGAGGTTTTTGAAAACCATCTCTATCTATCTATCTAGACAACCATTGCTTAGTTCTAACTATGTACTATCTGCTTAACTTAAAAAACAAGAGACTAAATACAGCTATTTCTGTAATTCACTAAACTAGTGTCTAACAAAAATATAAATTCAATTGCCTAACTATTATTTTGCATTTCTTAATTATCCTATGCAGTTTTCAATAGTTGCTTTTTAAAGGACTGGAGCTAAAATTTGCATTTTTAACTAAGTAACAAAGAAATTTTCAGTGAGCTAAATGCTTTTTCTACCAGTCTTTTTTTTTTTTTTCTATAACCTGGTAACTCTCGACTTCTCTTTTCTCAAATGGCTCATTATTTTTGCTGTGGGGCCTTGAATTAGGGCCCCAAAGTTTCTTCCTGACTACAAAAGATTACCTTACATGGCCCTCTTGGACCTGTACTCATTTGTCCAATGTTGTCCTTTCCAATAAGTCTACAAACTCCAGGAAATTTCAGCTTTATTTCCTAGGATAACTCACTGCCACTAGAAACTGTTTGTTCATTTTTTACTGTATTCCTCAGAGTTAACGTACTTGTCATTTTGACATCTGGCTCGGAATGTATTGTATTTCTCACCATGCCCAACATTTTGCTCTCTCAGACATTTACACTTACAGTTTCTTTGTAAATGGCCAAACTTACCACCATCAAAGCACCAGGTGTTTTGATATCTGAGGCTTTTGGTGGCTACTGGGAAAGCTAATGGTGGTAATCTTTTAACCCCCAGGCCGCTCCTCTGGTGGCACAGTTAGCTTGAGATTAACCCTTTCTCTCCAAATAGACTGTTTGTCTTCAACTCTTTGTCCACTCCACCCAGGGGCTATGGAGGCTTGACTCCAAAAGTGTGTGGAGCAGGACAAGGCATCAACCTGCTTTCTAGACTAGTTGGCTTCCCTCTTTCAACCTGTGGTAAGTTACCACACTCAGTCATCAGATCTACACTTGTGTTCTCATCTCTCGGGCACTTTTTGCTTTCAACACACTTTAATCTCTACTTGAAAACTCTCTAGTTGTGCAGCCATTTCTGCAATCCTTTCATAAACCATTTTTGTTTCTCAGATTGGTCCATATCCACTCACAACTTTTCAAATTGCTCAAGTATCCTCCCAATCATTTTTGAAAACCATATAGGAGGAAGAAGAAGAAAACATAGGAAATCCCTTTGGGGAACAAAGTGGGAGAGAACCCAATGGCAGCAGCCATAACTCACCTTTTGCTGACATCCTGAAACACACTATTCATTCCTTCAAATCCTGCCACCTCCTCCACAGCATTAGAAATCCAGTTTTTCATTATGTTTTGCCTATGTCTGGGTGCCACTTGTAGTATACGGCTTTATTATTTTTCATTTCATTTACAGTAAATTATTTTACAGTAATTAACCCTCTACCTCCCTTCTAACCCATATTCCTTCCAATTGCACAACCCTAGGTAGGAGAGAAAGAAGATTAGAGGGGAAAGGGAAGTAGGTCTCTTTGAGCTACTCCTGGTCATTAGGGTTGTCAGGTTCTTTTGGGGCAATACGAATCTCAGTAGTAAGGATATCTAGCAGACCAGCAAACCAGTAACAACCAACACAACAAACCAGCAAACACGTCAAGCACAGTAAACACAATAGCAGGATGAACCAGCAGCAGCACAGGGTGGAGGTGGAGGCACCAGCAGGGAAAGCAAAAGCCTCTTTCTTTTTTAGAGTGCCCCCTTTCCTTTTGGGTATCTGGCATTTGTACCCCTCTCCACAGTCCTCAGAATTGAACTGTCCGCAGCTGGCTAGGCCACGCCCCTGCTAGTGCAGGAGGCACAATGATAGTTAGCACCTGTGGACATACTGAAGCAGTCCCACACCTGGGAACAAAACAAAAACATTCTCATAATGTAATTGGGTTTTTTAAGAAACAAAAACTCTTACCACATCTCTCTGCTGAGCCACAAGGCTTCAATGGTCCAAACAAAGGCAAAGACCACAGCAGAGTAACCACTGAAGAAAGAACTGTCTGCATTGCTGTGTTAGCTGGGTGGAAGTTGGTTGTGGTGGTTTGAGTGATAACAGACTCCCAGAGGCTGGGGTATTTGAACATTTGCTCCCCAGATGGTGGCACTGTTTGTGGAGGTTTAGGAGGTACAGAATTGAAGTACGTCACTTGGGGCAGGTTTTGAGAGTTATAGCCTGGCCCCACCTCAGTTTGTTCTCTCTACTTCATGCTTGCTGCTGAAGGTGTGCACTCTCAGCTTCCTGCTCTGGTTGTCATTCCTGCCACCATGCTTTCCCACCATGATGAAATATTGGAATGAATATTTCATCTATCTGGAATGAATATAAACCCTTTCTTCTATAAGTTGCCTTGGTCATGGTGTTTTATCACAAGGACAGAAAGGTAACTAATACTCTAGTGCAGTAGTTCTCAGTGGATGGGTCAAGTCCCTTTGGGGGTTGCATATGAGTTATTCTGCATATCAGTTGTTTACATTATGATTCATAACAGTAGTAAAATTAAAGTTATGAAGTAGCAACAAAATAATTATTTTTTTTTTGATTTTTCGAGACAGGGTTTCTCTGAATATCTCTGGCTGTCCTGGACTCGCTTTGTAGACCAGGCTGGCCTCGAACTCACAAAGATCCGCCTGCCTCTGCCTCCCAAGTGCTGGGATTAAAGGCGTGCGCCACCACCGCCTGGCAACAAAATAATTATTATTGAGGGTCACAGCAACACAAGGAACTGTATTAAAGGGTGGCAGCATTTAGAAAGTTGAGAACCACTGCTCTAGTGGATGAGATAGTCAGAGAAAGACGAATGTGAGGAGGTGTATTGTTCTCTGACCCAGATACATAGACAAGGTCTGATATCTCTGAACTTCAGGCACAGTCAAGAAAAGACATGAGGACATTTCTCACAGGCCATTGGTGCTGGGCGATTAAGAGAATCTTCACTTAATCCTTCACTAAAGAGAGTGAAGAATCTTCTCTTCATTATCATGTGGAGTGAACACTGAGAATGTTCAAGGGACTACAGAATCACCTAGGATCAGAGGTGGGGACAAATGTGGGCAACACCTGGAGAGTGCATATTTGGCACAGTCATCAGAATTGTCATCTAGAGCTCTTGCATTGGTAACAATTCTAGGGCATGTTTGCTGAAGGATTTTAAGCATATCAGCTGTGGAAAAAAGAACTTGAAATCTATGCTTGGGAGCTCATTTGATTTGAGGCAAGAGCCCAAGCTTTTGGGCCTTATCTCCATTATGCCTCTTCCCTATATCTGCAAATAAGATGCCAAGAAAACAAGTAAAGTTGGGGTGTCTCATTGGAATTATAGTGATTCTGTATTCTCTAAAATGTGGAGACTAAGACTCGAGTTGTGTATAAGTTGTTTCTTTAGGATATGACACAGGAAAAGAAGGCAGAAGGGAGGACTATAAAAGTATACCATGAAGTTGGTCATAGCTGTGTGCCTCAGGGTGGCACCCAGAGGCATTTTCCAGACCTCAAGTATCCCTCATCTAGGCTGGGATCCCTCATTTGGTTACTGATCAGCTCTGAGTTTGATCTCCAGGTCCCACAGTTGTCAGGAGAAAACTGACTCCAGGGAGCTTTCTTTAGACCACCACACACACACCTTGGCGTGTGTGTGTGTGTGTGTGCACACTTACACACTTAAATTTTTTTCCCTCACCCATTCTAGCTTGTATCCTCCTTTAGTAAAGAGATGTCCCACTGGGATTTGAATCTCATGACCTTCCAGGTTGCACACATCTGAATGAGTATCTACAGCCATCTCTCAGCAACATGACAGAGAAGTTCCAAGGAGGAAAAACATGAAGCAACCTAAGTGGAGCATTGTCAGATATGTATGCAGAACTCCTTGCCAGAGGAGCAGCTGGAGTAGCATGTGCTCTGAGAAGACAGGAGGACATGGAGCTTCGTGTACCAGTGTCTGGCATGGCATAGCTCTTGCAGTAGCCATGTCCACTTTTGCCCTACATAAAGTCTCCTTCACTAAAGGGCTTTCAGTGTGGTAGGAGGCTAACCACATGGGACTCTACAATGGACTTAATACAGAAGGATTCCTAGCAAAAGCCAAACTCCCTCTTCCTATAATTGAGAGAAGACATTGAATGCAATCAAATTGCCTTTATTCTTATCAAAAGAAAATACCATTTAGAGCAGTTCTTCAGCTTCCTAATGCTGCCACTTTTTAATAGAGTTCTTCATGTGTGATGACTCCCATCCACAAAATAATTTTTATTGCTACTTCATAACTGTAATTTTGCTACTGTTATGAGTCGGAATGTAAATATCTGATATTCAGGATTATCTGATATGCTACCCCCTATGAAAGAGTCGTTCAACCCTCAAGGGGATCATGACACACAGGTTGAGAAATGCTGATATAAAGAATTAATACTAGTCTGCTATCAGCAGATGCCACAGGGCGCATATAGGGCGATCACCACATAAGGGGTTCTCAGGGAAAAGGTGAGTGCACTGCCCGCTCGACTCTCCAGCCTTCACTCTGAAGACAAACAAATGTGACAGGGGTAATGTCTAAGCATTATCTGTTTTTAATGTTTCATCCCCTAGCTTATATACAGAACTGAATGGGTGTTTCCACATGAGGCTGCGTAGGCCAATCACGTTAAAAGTCACCCTATTACATCACATAGCACAACCCTGGTAATATGGTGATCATGGACTGATCAAGAGCAGGGAATTCTTGCTCACCCAATCAGCTATACCTATGATCGGGCTTCAACTCCTCCCTGGCATCTTCCAGCCAGCACCATCTTAGATATCTCCCACAAGTTACTTTCATTTTCCCAGCCACGAGTCATTTCTCATAAGCCTCCATTTCCCAGTTCCCCACAAGCAGACTTGGTTCACTGAAAGAGAACATATTCTGTTTCATCCATGGAGAGTGTCAATTCGTGTTCCATTGTCCAGAAAGCCTACTGCTAAGGTCAAAGTCTGACATTACTGGAAAGCCCCTGAGCTCACTGTGCAAAATGGCAGACTCCCTTTGTCATCAAGGCTTCCTCTTCTCTACCTGGTGGTTCCCAAACCCACACACTCTCTACTTGAGGTATGTCACACATGAAGTTACAAGTTTAATTCCCTTTCTCTCAATAGGAAACCTGTTCAGCAGCACCTGGGATTCCTGGAATGCCTCTAACCATACCTAGAGTATCACCTCTGACACTGTTCCCTGCTAATATTCTTCTCCTTACCCAGAGTATAATTAGGTACTGCGTTCCCCTTCTTATGATAAAACCAGTTCCCATATGCAAATGAAGCATCCCTGGCACTCCTAGCTCTAGTCACTGATTTATGTCCACCCTGGAAACCCCCACCCATTCCCAAAGTTCTATATAAGCATCATTCACCCCAATAAGGTTGATCTGCCTCTCTGCAGCTGGTCCCAGATTGTCTCAATCCATAGTACTCATGCCATCCAAACCCTGTTCCCCGTCTTCTGCTCCCCTCAGCCACATGCACTGGTGGCCAACGGTCACAGGGAAATAGGGAGACTCATAGCACCCCTACAGTACCATGACCTCCAGAAATCTATTGCACAAACACAGGAGTATCAGTGGACAGAGGCTAGCTGACAATCACAGGACAAGCAAGCCATCAACCCAGTTGATGGAATCTGTTATGGCTTGGATGAAAAATGTCGTCTATAGGCTCCCATATTTGAACACTTTGTCCCCAGCTGATACCACTATTTTGAGAGGTCATGGGACCTTTAGAAGGTAGAGTCTAGCTGTAGGAAGAAGTGAATCAATAGAAGATGAACCCTGAGTTTTATAGCCCAGGTTCACTTCCTGTTCCATCTCTGCTCCTGATCTCAGATTCAGCAAGCAGCCTCACACTCCAGCAGCCCCAGCTGAAAGCAGCTCCCATGGCCATGCCTTCCCTGCTGCTGTGGACTATACCCCTCAACTGTGAGTCCAAGCAATCTTCCTCCCTGAAGCTGCTTCATGTTAGGTATTTGGTCCAAGCAACAGGAAAGGTTACAAATCCAGGGCCCTCTTCCAAATGGCTATTCTCCAAGAAACTTGACTATAAAACACAAAAAGCCACTACTTTGTACTTGCCCTCATAGGTTCATGCATAAGCCTCTTACCTACATATTTTTGTCTTTGATCTTCCCGCTTTGCACTTGGGGAGGGGGAAGAATGACTGATTAACCCTGTGAAAGATTTGCCATTGCCCAGGACTTTGTATTTTCATTTTGGGTCATTTCACCCTCCATATAAAGTAACCCCTGACTATACTGCTCATAGCTGAGGCCACTTCCCTTGTGTATCACACTGTTCTTTAAAGTCACTAACTTTCAGGGCCATTCTCAAGGGCTGATTCCATCTGATTTTATGAGTTTGAAACTCTGACATGCCCAGACTATGAAGGCAATACCTGTTGTGTAATTGTCTGACTGTCAGGACAGTACATTTCAAAAACAGGCTATTATTTCTCTGTTGCAGAAAACATACCCTCACACTAGCACCCTCTTGATGGCTACCACACATTCACTAATATCCTGAGTTCTCTTCTTTTCTATCCAATCCAAGCTTTCTGCAAAGTTCTCTCTTCCACTACATTCTACTCTTTTTTTTATTTTATTATTATTTTTTAAGATTTATTATATTTATTTTATGCATGTGTGCTCTATCTGCATGTACACCTGCATTCCAGAAGAGGGCACCAGATCACATTGTGGATGGTTGTGAGCCACCATGTGGTTTCTGGGAATTGAACTCAGGACCTTTGGAAGAGCACTAGGCAGTGCTCTTAACCGCTGAGCCATCTCTCCAGCCCCTACATTCTACTCTTAAGTGACATTCTTCCTAAGTGTTACTCTACAAATCCACACATCTCACCCACCACTGTGACTTTTTCATAGTAGTAGGAGAGACTCTGTTAGCAGGGAACATCCTGGTTTAACCCCAATGAATTCCTGGAAAAAGTCATTGCTGTAACAGGTCTCTTAGTGTTTGTGGAGTTTCTTACCCTCTTGTGCATAAGTCTTAATAAAATATCCAAAGTACTTATCACTTCCGGCTCTACATGCCCAGTTTGTCTGATATTACTGATGTAAAAGATCAGCATTAAGTGCTATAAAATGTTATGATGAACAATTTCTTGCAGGTGATTATGACAGCAGCAACTAAAATGTTAGTGATTCTCTGTTCAGGATAACAAGTTCCTAAATTTCCCTTCCTATGCTAATGTGGACTTACTTTGCACCTCCTTAGCAATGGATAGCAGAAAAATGCATTTGCCAAGCTAACAGCCACACACTTTGTACCGGAGACTATGTTGACTTGCTCAGGAAAGTCTCATAGAAAGCCCATAGTAGCTGCAATTAGGGGCTGATCCTATAGCTACTACAGAATCCATAATCTGTGGATCATCACCGAACCTGCCTGCCTAAGCCAAGCTCCTGCTGCCTGGAACCCTTGACTCCATGCCTAGTCGGACAATGAGGTTCCTGCTGCTGCTGTCACCACCCTGGTAGCAACCTCCGAAGCTTGCCAAGGTGCAGAGCTTCCGCTGATTCCCCCGTTCCCAGGTCACGCACCGTAGTGCTGAGGCAGTTTTTTGGCTGTTCTTGAAGCAGCCACCAGATTTGCTGGAGCCAAGTCAGACTCTTGACAGCTTCCTGGTCCAGTGCCAGAGGCTTAGCTAAGAGAGATGTGACCTTGTGCTGCAGAGAGGGTCTCTCTCCCCTGCATGCTTATCATAAGAGCTATAACACTTGGTGGTGGAGGTAATCCATTCTCCTGTCTCTCTGGGATATCCTGTGACTCGGATTCCATCCTGTGTTTCATCCTCTTCTGCCTGGAAACTAACATAGCGAGGACCTTCTGGTGAGGAAGTGTGCACTTATGGCTTGATGCCAAGCTTCCCAGGAGATTACTCCGACAAGACCCAAACTCCCTGGAAGACACAGAATGACAAGTATAATGGAGTATATTAGCAATTATGCTGATTATTAAGTAATTATTACCTCTACATACTATCTGATACATTAATGATTGTTACTATTAGAGTCTCCTGTTTGAGCAACGCCTAACTTCATGGGCCATCTAATGAACACTAAGCCTTCCACTAGCTAACAGCTCTTAGAATTTTCATATATCTCCTCAAGTAAAGAAAGAAGGGATGGAAACTTCCCTGGTGGAGCTTCATCTATCCTGGAAGAGAAGTGTGTGACTTTTCCTAAGGAGATAGGAACAAATGTCTACTCTGTTCAGCCGAGATAGAGTACCAAAAACAAACCAAAGAAATAACTCTACCCATCTCACTTAGGGAACCCATGAGTTTATTGAGGTTACTTACAGGAGAATGGTTGACTCAAAGATAACTATACCACTGAAAAGTCCATCTATGCATGGGTCATAACTCACAAAAACTCAATCCCTGGAGCTCCCTGCATAGATTGCACGTCAGATAGTGTCCTCTTCCCTACAATTAAACCTGAGAGATGAAGTTTCAGGATATTCCTAAGACTCTCAAGTTTACCTCCTGAGTCTAGTAAGTTTGCTTACTTCCTGAGTCTTAAGGAGCTACCATCCAGAAGGGGCTATTTATATTAGGAGGAAATCACCATTCTTGTGGCTATGACCAAATACCCAACAAGAAGCACTTTCAGGGAGGAAGAGTTTATCTGGGCTCACAGTTGAGGGGTATAGTCCATAGTGGCAAGGAAGGCATGGCCATGGGAGTGTTTCAGCTGGGGCAGCTGGAGTATGAGGCTGCTTGCTGAATCTGAGGTCAGGATGCAAAAATGGAACGGGAAGTGCATCTAGGCAATAAACTCAGGGTTCGTCCCCTATCAGTTCACTTCTTCCATCTAAGATTCCCTAGCTGGAGTATACATCAGGTGTATTCATTCTAACTGGGTTTATCAAATTGAAAAAGAAATGGTCTGTTTCATGTGAACTGCAGAAAGTGTAGAAAAGCGTCAGCCCCCTTGAGATGTGTTAGGTGAGGCAGGTTTCTGAAAGATATTGCATTGAAGCTAATCTCTATGTTAAGTTATAAAATTTTAAAAGCAAAAATGCTTTTCTTATTAGCTGAGGAATTTGCTTTGTTAAAACAAAACAAGAAACCAAATCCTTTCCTTCACTAACTGCATCACAGAAATCTCCTAGCAGTTGGTTGTAGGTCCTTGTGGTGGTTTGAATGAGAATGGACCAATAGGCTCATATATTTGGATAATTGGTCCCTAGCTGGTGGAACTGTTTGGGAAGGATTAGGAGGTGTGTCACTGAAAGTGAACTTTGAGTTTTCAAAGGATTTGAGTCATTACCAGATGTAAGTTCTCAGCTCTTCCTGCTATCAAGACTTTGCTCCACCATCATGGACACTAACCCTCTGAAACCTTAAGCCCAATTAAGCACTTTGTTTTTTAAATTGCCTTGGCTACGGTGTTTCACCATAGCAAAGGAAAGGGTGACAGATGCCACTAGATTCCACAAGGTGTAATGTCACACCCAGAAGAGGAAGCTTTGGAGTTATGGCTGGTCAAAGCTCCAAGCTGCAGAGCTGTTGCTCTGAGCAACAATTGAAAAAGGAAGTGAAAATACTTGAAGGGAGAGGCACAATTAAATGAAAATGATGATTGATATAGGCAGAGAAGTTCATTGAAAACTTCATGAAACTTTTGACCCAAGGGTTTTCTTCTTTTTGCTTTGACCTCAACTGTAGAAGAGCAGGGTAATGTCTCTAAGGCCTGTATTGCTGATATCTAAATTTTTACATAGTGCTTCTTTTCAGGGTCATGAACTCTTTGAAAGGGTAGGAAAATGAGCACCATGTTTGTAAGTTTGTCTGAAACACATGGTCACTACTGCTGTAAGCAATGTTCTCTTAGGATGTCTTAGAGCCTTCAGTCATGGATGAAAGGATATGATTCCCCCTTTTTTGCATATCTGTCTGTGCTAACCTTCTCTATGATGAGGATTCTCTGGCAGAGCCTGTTTTGCAGTTTCTTTCAGTATTCATTTTAGTAAGTAAGCTAAAAAAATCAACTCTGCAGCAACACAAGGTCAAAGTTTAGTTGCCATAGAGCTTTAACTGTGAAACTTAATTGCTTGTCCTTAAAACACACACCACCACATACACACAAATGCTCAACCACGTCAGAAACTGACCATGTCACTTCTTTCATTGTCCATCCAGGCTTGCTGTCATCCATGCATTATGGAAAGTTTGTTAGTGGAGGGAAGGGGCATGGAGAAGTATTTAATTAAATTATTTACCAGTATTTAAATTATATTTAATTAGTCAGCGGTGTTAATCCTTAACCTGCCATTATAAATAAACACACAGACTCCTGATGGATTTTAACAAGTCTTAGTCTGGAATGTGCAATCTTAGCCCATCTAGGTTATCTTACAATTCTATTCCCCCAATAAAACTCCATATATACACACGTCCCCTTGGGCTGTTATTCTCCATGCTATGTCGATGTTCCAGGCCACGTGGCAGGATCTTCTTCCATCTCTAACCCATCGTGTCTCCTGCTTCCTCCCTTCACTTCTTCTTCCTATTTCTCTCTTTCAAAAGCCTGCACACCATAGTCCAGCCAACCTCTGTCTGCCCAATCTCAGGCCTCAGCATTTATTCAACCAATCAGAGACAATGACTAGAAAGCAAAGTAACACAACATTACTTGATGTACAGCAAGCAGGTCTCTGGGAGCAGGTTAATTAACATCACACATCAGGGACATACTTCAACAGGGTGCCAAAATGGATTGTTGAGAGCAGGGAGTTTTTAATGCCAGAGAGAGAGAGAGAGAGAGAGAGAGAGAGAGAGAGAGAGAGAGAGA
>CAJQZJ010032188.1:5635435-5663345 GCA_907164525.1 Lophiomys imhausi | reverse complement strand
AGAGAGAGAGAGAGAGAGAGAGAGAGAGAGAGAGAGAGAGAGAGAGAACAGTATAGCAGGGCCTCCAAAGGAAAGTTCAGGACTCAACACCAGAGACAGGCAGGATGGCATTCAGTCACACCAATTATATCTCTCAACAGAATAAATCCAATTAGGGGTGAATGATAGGTATGAGTTGTACCCTCCTGCAACTCACTTGGTTCAAAGAGAACTGTAAATAATGATACATTCTTTCCCTCAATTCAAGAATGGCCATATGACAGGAGCTGACCAGTCAAATGTGCCCCATCCCTTTTGTCCTCATACATGGGTCAAAGATGGGCTCATACAAAGATAGCCCAGCCCATTAGAATGTTCTCCAAGACTTCTCTGCTAGAATAATTAAAGCAGAACACCTCTTGTCCAACAGAGTTGATAACTGGGCATCTTCATGAGGTCAGAGATGCTGTAGAATTTCCAAAGCATATGAGCCAATAAATTTCCTATATTGTCTGAGCTACTTTGCCTTGCTTCCAAGTCAGTGATGTGATATTTATGCAGATGAGACTTCTAGAGACTGGTCCAGGCTACTGATGGGAAGTATGAAAGGATGAAAGGAGACTTCAGGGAGGCTATGATCCTCATTTCAGATTCCGAGAAATACTTTCACTCTCCCACTGTCCTTAAGTATGATGTCAGGACTTGTAGGTGAGAGCTACTTAAGAATATATAAAACTATAATTCCTGTGTCTAGGCTGGCCTCCAACTTGATAAGTAGTCAAGGACAGAGCACCACCATTCCAGTTTATGCAGAGTTGGGAATCAAACCCAGAGCTTCCTGCGTGATAGGCAAGCACCATACCAACTGGACTACATCTCTAGTCCTAGTAAAGCTGTAATTATTTTTCTTTGATGTATTGGAAATAAAATATTGATTCCTATTTTAATCATTCACATAAGCCATAGTCTAGGCCAAGGGTCAGATGCTATATAATTGGCCAATACCAACCTTTCTAAAGCTCACCCATCCAGTTGTTCTAATTGATCTGTCAAGATGGGAGTTGTGAGCACAACTGTGGTGAATCAAGATGAACATCAGCTCCATTAAGGCTTTCCAGACTGTTACTCCTTAGAGTTTCAAGGAAGCAGTGGAGGAAGCTAAATGGAGTTCTGACCTCAGGTGTCCAGATTCTGTGCACAAAGGAAGAATCATCAAGCCCTAGTAAATAACCATATGTGAGCTACTTTTATTTGCTGTTCATTCAGCACATGTTATTTCATCTAATTCTCAACTATTCTGTAGGCAGGAAGTTTTCACCTATTATTGACACAGGGAAACTGAGGCTCATAAACACCAAGGCTTGCACAAGTGACAAAATTGGTCCTTGGATGCTCTAGGAGCCAAGCTCAGCTCCAGTTTGTTGTCTATGTTCTATGTTCTTCCAAACCTGCTTTCCTCCTGCAGCACTGGAAGCCCACCTACAGCTGTGCACAGTAAATTTTGCACTATGGCATTCCTTCAAGAGGACCTGAGCAGAAATCAAATCACACCCACAAATGTGATGATATTGTTTAGTGCTCCGATAGGAGGGTGAATCTTTTTTTCTTTCCTTCTTTTTAAAAGAACCGCTAAATGCCTAGAAATGCTTTAATAAAAATCTTAGTTCAGAAGGCCAGAGAGATGGCTCAGCTCTTAAGGACTTGGTGCCCTTCCATAGGTTCTGAGTTTGTTTTTCAGAACCAACATAACCACATGCAACTCCAGCATCAGAGGATCTGATGCCTCCTTCTGGCCTCTGAAGGCACCCCCAACATGTAAACTACACACACAGAGAATGGCACACATACACACATACATTGCTTTTTAATCTAAGAAAACAAAACAAAAAACAAAAATATGTATTTTTGTGTATTGGTATGTGTGTATCACCTCAATCCTGAGGTTATATATGTCTCAGCAAACACAAGTTTGGTTTGGTTTTTAATTTTTCCTTTATTTTTATTTGTATGTATATGGGTGTTTTGTTTGCATGTATGTCTGTGCACCCTCTCCTGATGCATGCCTGTGTGTGTGGATGTGAGCATGTGTGTATGTATGTGTGCATGTGTGTGTGTGTGAGCACTAAGCTAATGCTCCCTCTCCTAGTGGCATGTGTACAGTGCCCACAGAAGCCAGAAGAGAACGTTGGCTCCTTTGTGACTGGAGGTACACATGGTTTTGAGTCACTATGTGGGTTCTAGGAATCAAACCTAGATCCTTGGACCTGGGTCATCTGGCAGAGCAGGCAGAGCTCTTACGTCTGAGCCATCTCTCTAGTCACACACAACACACAGCTTTTAAACATTTTATATATAAGTATATGTGTGTATACATATGCATATTGCATATATTATAAAATACATATATATATATTAGTTTTTAGGGAATTTTGTATGTGTTTTTATTGCATTCATCCCCTTCTCCAGGTCCTTCTCCCATATCCACCCCCTTCTTCTCTGTCTACCCAACTTTGTGTCTTTTTCTTTCTTTCTTTTTTTTTTTTTTAAATCTATCAGGCCCAGTTTGCACTGCCCATATATTCTTGGATTTATGGACTTTCACTGGAGCACAGTCAGCTCAGCAGAGGCCACACTCTTGGAGAAAACTAATGCTCCCTCTCCTAGCAATTATCACTTGCCAGTAGCTCCTCGGCTAGGGTGGGGACTTGATGACCACTTCTCTCCATACTGGGAATTGTTATGGCTTGAGCTTGCAGATCTTGTGCATGCTGTCACAACTGATGTTAAGTTCTTATGTGCAGCTCCATGCTGAAACTCACAGTTCCCCCCAACACACATACATACACGCACACACAGGTACACACACACATCCATACACATACACATATACACACACAGGCACATATACACATACACACACATATATATGCACATGCACACATACACACATGCACACATACATACACACATACACACATGCACAGTGTAGCTAAGTCGTATGCTTTATTCAATTCATTTACAAATATTGCTCTACTGTTTGCATCCTTAGCTCAAATGTTTTTGATGGAGTCAATTTTAATCACAGATTCCCTGGCTCTACCAGACTGTTAGAAAAATCTAATAATTATCTGTCCAGTGTTCCTCCTTAGGAGATGATAGAAAAAAAGGAATTCCTCTAATTACATTGTGCTGCTTTGTATCCCTGTACATCTGCCTCATCTCAGAGACTGAGCCACCTGGCATGGTTTCTTTAGCAAGACACAGTAACACCCATGAAAAGGCAGCCAACCACCAGGTAGAAACCACACATGCTTGGTAGCAGGATAAAACAGAATAGCTCCGGGAGTTCCCTCCTCCCCAAGTGAGTTCTTCAGGGTCTTAACGGAGGGACTGCAGGAGATAGTATACATGAAAAACTCTTGTTTAACAGCGAAGTGCTGTGCAAATGTGGGCTGTTGTAACCAGGTGGTGTGTGCCAGGGAGATTACCTATTTGCCAGGGGGTAATCATTTCAGTTTATATAACACTTTTCACTCCAGGAGCCCCAAGCCCTTGTGAATATTACCCTAAGAAACATCACTTGAAATGCAGCGCATGTAAACAAACAGAGTCTAACAAATGGAGGAACCAATTACCACAACTATGACAGTCTTAAATGAGAACATCAACATTTTGACACATCAACTCTGGAGGATGCTGCCTCTGTGGTCCCAACACCTTCAGAGGGGGGAATCAGTTCTCCACGTTAATGTTTTCCCATCAGTGTCGGTTGTTTGGCTGAGCTGGGAGGAGAGAAACAGAAATAGAAAAAAAAAATCTTAAAATATGCATTTTATTTCCCTGTAGCAATGCATCAGAAAACTCAACTGTAACTCCCTGAGTCTTTCAAGAGTATCTCTTGTTGTTGTTGTTTTTGGGTGGTAAAGGGAGAGAAGAAAAGCTGTCATAATTGGAATGATCAGAGAGAAAAAGAAGCTGAGGTAAGGAAGATACCAATTACAGCACTGCCAGTCTGTGTGAATTGGGCTCAGTCCAAACAACGGAGCAAATGAATTTGGGGATATGGAGAAGGGGATGCAGAGGGGGCTGGGAAGAGAGAGAGCTGCCAAAATACAAGACAGGGAGGCTTAGCGGAAATTGCCCCATGGCGCTCTGGAGGCGGTTTAATCAGGCAGAGCCCAGACCAAGTAGTGGTCCCATTGTGCGGGCTCTCTTGCAGATCTGGCTTCTGGCTCCCTCTCTTTGTTTGGGTAGCTAGGCATGAAAAAGAATCATCTGCAACGAGAGCTCCACTTAATACCCAGTTCCTCTCTGGAAACGGCTGTTGGCATGGTGAAATGTGCTGTGAAAAGGCCACGCTTCTGACTGATCAAAAAGTGGAATTTCAAACCCTCCATCGGGAGTCTTTGCGCACAAAGCCAATCGATTCTCAGAAAGTGACGGAAGAGTCCTGCACTTCTCCAGTAATTTGTGTCACCCCAGCATCGCAACATTCTTGCCCACGACAAAGAGGAGCCCCCGACAATTTGTCTTGTCTTGGCATAGGCAAAGCAGTACTCACTGCTTTCTGTCACTCTCCCTGTTACTGACTGAACTACCTTGAATCCAATGAAGAACCCGTGAAATTCAGCAGGAGAGGCTTGAAGATTTGGGATCATAATTATTCACACTCCAGTACTTAAGTCAGAGCATGATACTCAATGGATAACCAATGTAGAGAAAGACTGCAAATAAACAAATAAATTCATTCATTCATTCATTCATTGAGATAAATAACTTCAGTCTTCTGCTTTTAGTACTTCCCATGTGGGACCATTTTCATACCTGCCCTCCCCACACACCCTGAGGCAGGGAATCTGTTGTTTAATATTATAGTTGCTTTTTTAAAACTAATTTTTAAAATCGATGTGCAAACTGGTGGGTTTCGTTATGTAACCTTCATACATAGATGTTGTTAGACTTGGTTCTTATCTCCTCCTCTACTGCCCCCCATCTCCTTATTGATCCCTTTTCTGCTGTCAAATACCACCCACCCCCTCTTCTGCTTTCATGTCATATGAGTTCTGTTACCTCCTCTTCACTCCTTAAGATCATGGTTCCCTTTCTACTTTCATGGCCTAAAATACACACACACACACACACACACACACACACACACAAGCTTAAACCTCACATTTCTGCACATGAGGGAAAAAGCATGCACTATTTGCTCTTTTCATTTAATATAATGATCTCCATTTCTGTTCGTTTTCCTGAAACTACCATGATTTCATTCTTCTTTATGAAAAAAAAACATTGTGAATATGGACATTGTCTTTTCTTTTTTTTAAATTTCTTACAGGAATATATTTTTATTTTACTTTTATTTATGCATATGTGTGTGTTTGCATAAGTGTGTGCATGTGTGTGCATGCCTGAGGAGGTCAGAAGAGAGAGGTGGATTCCCTGGAGCTGGAGTTATAGTTACAGTGAGCCTCTCAGGTGTGGGTTCCATGAACTGAACTGTGAGCCTCATCCAGAGCAGCAAGAACTTTTAGCCTTAACTGTCTTAGTTAGTGTTTTATTGCTGTGAAGAGACACCATGACCAAGGCAACTCTTATAAAGAAAAATATTTTATTAGAGCTGGCTTACAGCTTCAGAGTAAAGTTTAGGCCATTATTGTCATGGCCAGAAGCATGGAAGTGTGCAGAGAGACATAGCACTGGAGAAGGGGCTGAGAGTTCTACATCTTGATCCTCAGGCAGCAGGAGGAAGACTGTCCACCACACTAGGCTTAGCGTGAGCATATGAGATCTCAAACCCTGCCACTAGAATTACACACTTCTTCCAAAACGGCCACACCTACTCTAACAGGGCCACACCTCCAAACAGTGCCATTCCTTGCGGGCCAAGGATTCACACACATGAGTCTATAGGGTCATTGCTATTCAAACCACCATAGCTGGGCTGGAGAGATGTCTCAGCAGGTTGAGAGCACTGGCTGCTCTTCCAAAGGATCTGGGTTCAAATCCCAGCACCCACATGGAAGTTTGAAACTGTCTGTAATGGTGGGGTGTGGTGGCACCCATCTTTAATCTCTGCAGAAGGAGGCAGATCTCTGTGAGTTAAAGGCCAGCCTGGTCTACAGAGTGAGTTCCAGGATATCCAGGGCTACACAGAGAAACCCTGTCTGGGAAAAACAAATCAAAACAAAACAACCCACCTTAGCCACTAAACCATCTCTCTGACCCCAAGTATATATTGTATACTGAGCATAATATCCCTTTGCCATCTCCCTGCTCCTCTCCTCTTTTTTGTTCCCCTAGACAATGTCACTTTTGTACTAATATATACACGTATGCTCTTGTGTAACTATGTAAGATCCAGAACCACAAATGAGTTAAAACAGTCAACATTTATCTTTCTGAGACTGGTTTATGTTGAGGGAAAGTCTAATATCATTGCTTCTGATAGGTTGAATTCAATGCTGAGATCTGGTTACTGCCCCTTCTGAGGTATTCTCTTGATTGGTTAATAAAAGTTGCTTATGGCCATTTAGCTGGGCAGAAAGAGTATAGGAAGGCGGGACTTCCTGAGATTAGAACAGGAACCCTGGGTACACACAGAGATTCTCCCACTTCCTGCCAGGAGCCACAGAAGGAGACAGACCTCTGGAGAAGGCTGGAAGGTACTTGCAGGCACATGGTGGTTTGGGATTAGGTGATCCGGGTTAACTTAGAGTAGCTAATTGAGAGTCTGCCCAGCTAAGGGCTAAGCATTAAAACATTAAATGGTCTTGGTGTATTTAATTATTGGAGAAAAGACTGTGGTGGCTTATAGACCCTCAATCTAAGCAGTCCCAGGCCTTAGGACTTCTGGACTCCCCCAGAGCCCAGGCGAATCTCCCACCAAGCCACCGATAATTCTACCGGCCTAATATAACAACTTATATTAATTGAGTTTAGGTTACAGGTAGTGTAGGCCACCCTTGATCCTGGGGCTCTTTCTCCAGGATAAGTTTGGCAACTGGTTAAGGCACACAGGCCAGGCCGCCCAATCCTCTGCCAAGTTACCGGCTACTCTGCCAGCCTAATCTTACAGTTTATACTTACTAATAACTACAATAATTAGTTAATTTGCAGTTTCAGGTTTAATTGGCTTAATATGATTGTCTGCAAGTGTACCCCTTTTCTAGTAAACAACGAAATCCCATCATGTACATACCCCACATTTTCTTTTGTGGCTTCTCTGTTTTAGACACGTAGTTGATTCCATAACTTAGCTATTTGAATTGCTGCAAGTGTTTGCAAATAAATGTGCAAATATGTCTCTGATACAGTCCCTCATTGGAGTCCCTCAGGAGTAGTGCAGCTGGATCATATGGTAGATAATACTTTCAATGTTTTGAGACCCTTTCATACAGACTTCCATGGAAATTGGACAGGTTTACATTCCCAAAAGTGTATTAATGGTTCCCTTCTGTCCATATCTTTGCCAACACCTGCTGCTGCTTCTTTCCTTTTACTTTATATGCTGCCAAAGCAAGTACAAACTCTATTTATTTATGTATTTATCTATTTTAAATTCTGTATATGTTGGGGGGGGTGGAGGTAGAACTGGAGATATGGACAGTTGTGAGCAGCCTGACATGGGTGCTGGGAATGGAAGTTGGGTCCACTCTGAGAACAATAAACTCTCTTAACCACAGATATATCTCTTCAGCCCCAGCTGATTCTTTCCTTCATGACTAAACTACATTCTGACTGGAGTAAAATCAAATCTCAGCTTTAAAATATTTCGTATTTTATGTATATGAGTGGTTTGCCTCTATGTGTGAAAGCTCACCATGTATGCACCTGGTCCTTATGTAGGTAAAATGAGGACATTGGATCCCTTATAACTGGAGTTATACACACTCTTAAACCACCACATAGATGCTGGGAACCTAATCTGAGTCCTCTGCAAGAGCAGTAAGTGCTTTAACTTCTGAGTCATCTCTCCAGCTCTCAATGTAGTTTTCATTTCTTTGATAGCTGATGAGGATGAACATTTTTAAATATGTTTATTGGCCATTTGTGCTTCTTCTTTTATGAACTGTCTATTCATTTGTTCATTAGGTTTAAATTTTTGTGCCAGGCGTGGTGGCGCATGCCCTTAATCCCAGCACTTGGGAGGTAGAGGCAGGCGGATCTCTGTGAGTTCGAGGCCAGCTTGGTCTACAAAGCTAGCCCAGGACAGCCAGAGCTGTTACACAGAGAAACCCTGTCTCAACCCCCCACCCAAATGTATTGCTCAATGGGTTGTCTTGTTGTTGTTTTAGTTATTTATGTAGTCTAAATATCAATCCTCCATCAAAAGTTTATTAGTAACTTTTCTGTTGCTATGATAGCACACTGTGACCAACAGCTTAATTTGGCTTAAAATTTCAGAGAGTGGAGAATGGCATGGGAAGCAGGGCAGCAGGTTGCCAGAACAAGAAGCTAGGAGATCACATCCTCACTAGCAAACCATGTAGAAAGAGAGAACTGGAAATGTGGGGCAAAGCTATGAACTTGCAGAACCTGCCCCAGTGATATACTTCCTCCATCAAGACTCTGCCTCTTAGCGACCCCACAACCTCCCCAAACAGTGCCACCAACCAGGGACCAATATTCAAATACACAATCCTGTAGGGAGCATATCTCATTCAAACCAGCACCAGAAGTCACAGGAACTGTGGTCATAGGAGCCTCTAAAATAGGCAGCTAGGTGTGGTTGACATAGAACAGTTGACTGGAAGTCTTTGTAAGTAGGAAACCCCCTCTAGGGTTCCCTCTCCCACTCTTGGTGGCCAGCTAGCCAACTCTTCCAACCCTGGATGAATAGCAAAGGGCTCTTCCCTGAAGACATTAACACAGAAATATTCGGAATCAGGGACCACCAGGCACAGCGAAGGAGGAAGTGAAAGTAAACTGAGAGACAAATTGACAGATTGCTTAATAAATCCAACTCTGTTTCTATCTCCATGAAGGCTTGTCTTTATTTTGTTTTCTATCACTGTGATAAAAATCCTCTGGCAAGAGCAACTTAAGGGGTGCCATTCTGTAGCTTCTGGCAGAGAATTCTCAGCCTTGTCCGGTATCAGGCTGGAAATGCACACTCCTCCTCTGGAAGGTCTGAGTTCAGTTGGTTTCCAGGCAGAAAATGGTGGAACAAGGACCAGGAAATCCATACCCTCAGGGTGTCCAGAGAGGCAAGAAACAACAAACAGGTGAGCACTGAAGGGGACAGGTGTGTGCTCCAGGAGAAAAAGGACCTTGTCTGAGCAGCTGTGGCAGCAGTGAGGCAGGAGCTGGTGCTCTAGGTGCTCAGAGATGAGCCACAGCTGCCAGCAGTAGGAGACCTAGTTAGGTGGCAGCCAGGCAGACTGGGCCCTGTTCAAGCCTGACTAGCCAGGCAGCGGTGATAGCAGATTCTTCATGGAAGGAAAAGCACTTTCTTCCCAGGCCCAAAATAAGCAGCCGAGTCTCAGATGGTCATGGTGGAAGAATGGAGAACGTTTATTTCATGAATCAGGGCATTGTAAACCTTTGGGTAGTTGGGAGGGGTTTGGGGTGAATGTGTTTGTTCACAGGTATGGTTCTATCAGAAGAAACGAAATGCAGTACCTAATTATCCCATGAGTAGCGGGAGTGGGGAAAGAACTCCAGATTCACTGGGTGGGTTTCTTATCAGGAGAGGGTTTAGGCTACTTGACACACCTTAGAGGATCTGAAGTTTCCTCATATCAAACAGAAGAGGGGGATTCCGCTGAAAAAAGGGAGTCCATCTTTTTAATACCAAGCTCAGAGACTCTCTGGAAATGCCAGACTTCAACCTTACTAGCAGAAATTCCCCACAAAGGGAAAAGAGAGTTTTTTGCTTTGGCACATGACACTACAGTCCATCATGACAAAAAGTTCAAGGTGCTAAGAGCTTGAAGCAGCACTTCACATCACAACTAGTCAAGGGCTAGAGAGTAATGAATAAACACTTACTACTCTATTTCCCTTTTCCATCCACGTGGTTCACCATCCTTTGCCTAAGGATTGTTTACACTCACAGTGAGCAAGTCTTCCTACCTCAATTAACACCATCAAAATAATTCCCCAGAGCCGGGTGTCGAGGCGCCCACCTTCAGTCCCAGCACTCAGGAGGCAGCGGCAGGTGGATCTCTGTGAGTTCAAGGCCAGCCTGGTCTACAAAGTGAGTCCAGGACAGTCAAGGATACACAGAGAAACCCTGTCTCAAAAAAAGTAAAATAATAATAATAATAAATAATAATAATTCCCCACAGGTATTCCCATCACAAGATTTTAGAAATATTGTCATTCATATTCAAAATTATAAACAGCAGAGAGAAGCCAGTTTCAAAAACGTGGGGATAAGAACAGTACCACTAATAGCCACCCTAAAGCTAGCTCTGACTTATTTTCTCTCAATCCTCTGTAACATAATATTTTTATTTATCAACACATATTTATTAATATTTAACAAGCATCTATAAAATATCTAAATCATACAACCTAAACCTTAATAATCTATAATCTATCTAAAAACACCCAAATTTCTAAGAACACTCTAATATCTACCTAAAAACATCCAACTAACACTATTTTAACTTTCTTAAAAGGATATTAATATTCTTAGCATAGGTCTGTGCAAGATGGCCTGGTTTACAGCAGTACCATCAGGTAATATCTCTTAAGCTTGAAGTCCGTTGGGCCCTATTTTGCCAGTTCGTAAGTCCAGTTTATTTTCACCATCAAATTGTGGCCATTTATAAGGTCAGTCTGTTCCAACTGCCAACTGAGCCAACTGAGGGCAGTCTTTTCGATCTGATAGACTTGCCTCCACATTCTCTTTGTGTTGTGTCCCCCTCGACCAGCAAGGACGACGCAACTCGCAAAAGCTCTTCTCAAGCAGTTTATTCAGGTCCCTTGAAAACAGTCTTCCGAATAATGGGGCAGACCCAACCCACAGGCTAAATACTATATGAACAGCCAGTCAAGTAAAGCCACGTGGTGCTATCTTAGAGGCCCACGTATGCAGAAACAAGCCAGATCAGCGGTCCCAACCAAACATGGACATGTTCACCACCGAGAGCGCTCACCATCGGGCTGGTGGAAGGCGGAAACCGGCACCATCTTTAGGGCGCGGCACGTCGCAGCTCTCTACATCTTTGGCCCAAGAGTCTCAAGGATAAAAGCTTATCTAAACAGCTTTCTAATTCCCCTTGTTTCATTCACTTTTCCTTAAGGCAGGCATCTTTAAAGGACTCTCCCTCAGCAGGTTTATGCTATGCCTTTCCCTTGGGCTATCACAGTCTAAATTCTGTTAATGATGTACCTTTCTGTGCCCTTCTTCAGCATGGTTCTGAGTGGGTGAGGGCAGGGAGAAGAGAGAGAGATTGAGTAGATCTTTGGCTTATATATCATCCCAGCAAAGAGTCTCCCAGCATTCCCATTGTTTCTCATGGCCAAAAACATCATCTGCATGACTTGCCAGGTTTTAGTCACACCCCTTTAACAGGGCAGTCCATGTTAACCTCCGTAACCTTCAGGGATGCCAGTTTTTGCTTCTGTAAAATCCCTATGTCTACTAGATGCTAAGCTGAACTGTAAAAGGCCTAACTTCTACCACACTCCTCCCCTATATACTCCAAATGTATGGCTCTATAGTTCTGGTTGTGTGGGCTCCTTATCATATCAGTGCATGCTTCCTTAAATATAGCATATCCATAGGCTACAGTGATGCAAGAAATGTCCTTAGCCTAAAATTATATAAAAAAATTGGCTTGCCAAAGAAAATCAGCACCAGGAACCATGCCCCCCAGGACCCGTTGTTCCTTGGGTGGTACTTTACCCTCAATTCTCTGTTTATTGATACTGAAATAGGATCTGTAGCACCCAGCCCCAAATATATTCCTGACTCTTACAATGTAGCTCAAAACTGATTTTATCACTCTCTTTCTGTGCTGCTGGTGATTGTAGGAACAAATGAATCATGAGTTTGGTTTGAGGATTAAGTAAATGATTTGATGCCATTTGGAAAGGTAGTTTTCCAGATCTCCAATTGCCATAAAACTGCAGACAAGAGTAATGAAGCTGGGGTAGTCACTGGGTTCAGAGACCAGAGATATGCTAATACCTTGCCCTTGACACATCAGTCTTGATTTCCCTTTCTTGGCTGAATTCAGGGGCTAGAAGCCATCTCTTCAACAACAGCGCAAGAGAGGTAAAAAGGTGGTATATAAAAAATCCATTACAGCTCATGGAGCCTGAAGCAGCCAATTACTACAAGCATCCCTTTAATGAACAGGGAGGAGGAGAAAGAAGGAGAAGAAGAAGAAAAAAGGAAAGGTTTTTTTTTTTTTGGGGGGGGGGGGTTAAGATCAATCATTGTTTTGCTTTCCACAAACCAAGAGAGAAGAAAAGTCAATACATGCAGTCTGAAAAGAGAAGTGAGGACCCACTTCTTCACAACCAGGCAGGATTAAGGATTAAGGAAAGAAGATTCCTGGGCAGCTGGGCATGGTGGCACACACCTTGATCCCAGCACTGGGGAGGCAGAGGCAGGTGGATCTCTGTGAGTTCACAGCCAGCCTGATCTACAGAGTGAGTCCAGGATGGCAGAGTTACATAGAGAGACCTTACCCCAAAGTGGTGGGGACTCGAGTGGATGTAGCCACATTCTGCCCCTCCAGGTTGGACTTGGGCATTCTGCTCTTTGAACCTTGTCATTCACAAGACTGGCCCCAAGAGGAAAGAATGTGAAAAGTTCCTAATTAAAATGCTGAGCGAATGGGAGAAAGCAGAGTTATTTAAGGGAAAGCAATAAAAAAGCAAATGACAGAAAGAAGATGCTGAGTTTATTTGAAGTCAACTGTGAGACTTTACAAAACATTCAAATTGAGGTTCTTATGCACACTAAAGATGTCCTAAAATAACTAGAAACTGGGAGCCGAGCTCAGCATGTGTTTGGTCTGGTAGATTGGAATTCATTTGATTAGAGAATAAATATAAAGCCAAAGGCATAGTGGGAAAGCTGAAGAGTTAAAAATAAGAGAGATCTTCAACCATAGTACAGCTAGAAATGTTGCAATAATGAAGAGCCCCAACATTTCAGTGACTTCATTCATCTAGGGCCTGTTTGTCCTCCATTCTTTGTGACAGATGTTGACTAGGTGTCTTCAACCTTCTTCACAGGTGCCATCAAGTTTCCTGTTCCTTCTATTCATCATGGTTGTCCAGTGGTCCTAGCAGCTGTCATGTGTGAGACCCAACAGTTGGTGCTCATACCTAGCTGCTTGGAAGGCCCCCTTCAGTGCGCTTATAGGAACTCCAGTCACCAGGATCTCCAGACCTGTTTGGTCCCCTCAGATGCTCACTGCCCAGGGCAGGGGTGGGGGGGGAGAAGAAGTAGATCACCCAGGAAAGCTCTCCTTTAGTGGACTTAATTCAGAAGCAAATTTTAAAGCCCTTGAAGCAGTAATTGGTAAATATGGATGAACAGAAGTATTTTTGAGGCAAGACCATGAAACCAACAAATCAAAAGTAATCTCTGTACCCTTTGAAAGACCAGCAGATGCTAAAGATGCAGCCAGAAACATGAAAGGAAAATCTTAGTATGCCATCAAGATGGAGCAAGATGGCACTGGAGAGAAGGCTCCCAGATTAAGAATACTTGCTGCGGGCTGGAGAGATGGCTCAGCCGTTAAAGGCTAGGCTCACAACCAAATATATAAGAATACTTGCTGCTTCGCCGGGCAGTGGTGGCGCACGCCTTTAATCCCAGCACTTGGGAGGCAGAGGCAGGCGGATCTTTGCGAGTTCGAGGCCAGCCTGGTCTACAAAAGTGAGTCCAGGACAGCCAGGGCTACACAGAGAAACCCTGTCTTGAAAAACCAAAAAAAAAAAAAAAAAAAAAAAGAATACTTGCTGCTCTTCCAGAAGACCTGAGTTCACATCCCAGAACCCATATCATGCAGTTCACAACAGTTTATAACTTTAGTTCTTGGATATGTGAAACCTTCTTTGGCCTCCCTGGGTACCTGTACACCCATGGTGTGTGCACTCTTGTGCACGCGTGCGTACACAAAAACACACAGATGTAAGGGGAGTTAGATTAATATAAATTAGATTTAGTGACTATCTAGGAGCTTCTGATACAGTCTCTTAAAACCGGGAATGAAGGTCAACTGTGGGCACTTGGCATAGCAGCATATGGGCTAAAACCAAGGGTTATGGTCTGACATTGTTTTCAGCTGCTAATAGCCTTACGAAGTAGGTGGAGCCCAGATTAAGCTGAGGCCAGGTGAAGCAAAGAGAGACCCTACTTAAGGACAAAGTAGGTGGAGCCGAGAGTTCCCATGCTAGAGAGTTCACCCACACTAGAGATCATGCGAGGCAGGGCAGCTTGTATCATCTGATGGAGAAAATGCTGGTAGACTGAAAAGCTAATCTCAAACAGAACTGAAAAATTATGGCCAGCTCTCCCTGAGGCAGAAAGAAGCTGGTGAGCAGAGAAGGCCTCAGCAAAGCAGCTAAAGGCCAAGGAGTAAACCCTGTGGCACAGCTTTTGCCTAGAGGGGTTCAACCAGTTCAAACAGTGGCCTGAATGGTACTGTGGCCAGCTTTAAAGACTGAGGCAGAGCAGCTGGGTGGCTAATACAAACTGAATAAGTTGGCTTACAGACAGCTGAAGCCTTCCAGAGAAAGAAAGCCTCAAGCCTCATTTAAGGTGAAGCCAATTTACTCTAAAGGACCTACATATGAGATATTCCTGAAGAAAGATTATTGACTATGTGCCTTAAAGAATCTACTCCTGAGGTGTTCCTGACAACTGAGGACCTGCCCCAGAGACTGTATCCTTCTAAAAGGGTAGAATTAGTTGTTACAAAATAGTTGTTATAGTTATTAATAGGTTTAGTTGTTAGGTAACTTGGGTTATAGTCATTCTTTTTGTTTGTTTGTTTGTATTTTTTTGTTTTTGTTTTTGTTTTTCAAGACAGGGTTTCTCTGTGTATCCTTGGCTGTCCCGGACTCACTTTGTAGACCAGGTTGGCCTTGAACTCACAGAGATCCACCTGTCTCTGCCTGCCGAGTGCTGCGATTAAAGACGTGTGCCACCATGCCTGGCCATTACAGACAGTTGTGAACTGCCATATGGTGCTGGAATTTGAACCCAGGTCCTTTGGAAGAACAGCCAGTGCTCTTAACCACTGAGAAATCTCTCCAGCCCCAGTTATAGTCATTCTTAGGGCTAGTAGTTAGGTAATTGTTTATATTCATTATAAGTACATATAGTTATTAATAAATATACATTGGATAATTAAAAGGATTCATCTTCACACAGAGGTGGGAATGGGGAAGAGATGGTTATATGGTTATAGAGGCCACCACAATGGGAATCCCAGACTTCTTACAGAGATGTTGATTTGTCTCTAAGAGATGATGGGTATATTCTTAAAGCTAGTCAAGTAGACAGTACCCAAGTTCTCATATTGCAGAGATTATACTCCATCACCAACAGGTTAGACTTTAACTATGATTCTAGTCATTAAGACAGCTCACAGGATGACTGTCAATAGTCTATAGGGATCCTGCTGGTGAGATGGCTCAGCAGGTAAAGGTGGTTGCCATACAAGTCTGAGGACCTGAGTGCAAACCTGGATCCTATGACAGAAGGAAAGAGCTGACTCCCTGAAGTTGTCTTCTGAGTTCCACACACCACGCCATGGTATGCTCACCCCCAATACAATAAAAATAAACAAAATGACTTTGTTTGTTTGTTTGTTGTTTTGTTTTTTGAGGCAGGATTTCTCTGTGTAGCTCTGGCTGTCCTGGAACGTTCTTTGTAGACCAGGCTGGCCTCGAACTCACAGAGAACCACCTGCCTCTGCCTTCTGAGTGCTGGGATTAAAGGCTTGCACCACCATGCCCAGCGACTTTTGTCTTTAAAGAAAGAGTCTATAGATGGGTTGAAGAGATGGCTCAGTCATTAAGAGCACTGACTGCTCTCCCAGAGGACCAGAGTTTGATTTCACCCACAGGACAGCTCACAATCACCTACAAATACAGTTCTAAGGGATCTGACATCCTATTTTGACCTCTGCAGACACCAGGCACACATGTGGTGCAGAGACATACAAGCATGCAAAAACACCCATATTCATAAAATAAATAAATTTTTAAAGAAAAATGAGTCTGTAGGGATAGAGACATATGGGTAGGATCATGACCACTGACACCATCTAAATGGAAGTTTCCATAGACATTCATATAAAGGTTATGGTAAGTCAAAGTATGCCATCTATAGGAGGGTCCCCGTCATCTCATGGGAGCAACAGTCACTTTGGTGGCTACAGTAGCTCAGCTGCTAGAGATGGCAAAGAAGAGACAGTTGCTGCAGAAGCTGAAGTGGTCTCAGACGGTCATAATTGCACTGTTAGAGAAGGATGGAGGCTTCTCCTTTTATGGAGAGGGGACCTTCTTCTGTGTGACTCTTATAGCAGTTATGGATGGAGCACTGTGAAGTGATGGCCAGGGAGGAAGTCAATATGATGGAGGGGAGGTCAAAACAGACACCAGAAATAAGCACAACTTTGTACCAAAATCCTCATTTAGAAAGACAAAAAATTTAAAACTGTTCTGTCATAGTTATCCAAAAACCATTACAAGGAAAACCGTCATAACGTCTAATCTTGAATACCAACTTGAATGATTTGGACCCATCTAGCAGAACACACCTCTGGGCATGTCTGTGAGAGTCTGCCTTGAGTATGGCTAACACCTTCCAGGGTGCCCCGATATAAAGAGGTTGGAGGAAAAAATAGTGTCTACCGACTGCCTCGCTTTGCCTCTTCAACATCTGTCATGGCCACTGACATTATACCCCAGGTCCTCAGGCCTGCCAGTGTGGGCTGGATACTAGTGACTCTCAAGGGTACATGAGGGGTCTTCAGCTCTAGATGGGAACGACTGAGGTGGTCAGGTATCACAGCCAGAGCAACAGGCAGGATCTTCTCCAGCATGCAGACAGTTGTTAGTCTGCCCAGGCCCTGCCACATAAACCAGTCTAGTAAACCCCTCTCATTAATAATACACATTCATATGTATATATTCTAGTGGTTCCTCTGGAGAACACCCTCTAATATAATTGTGTTACCTTTCTAGAATATAATCAAATTCACTTTCATAAATTTTCTGTTCTTGTGAGAGAAGAAGCAGAACATGTTAACTTTATTAAGATCATGAATTACTTTCTGTAAGCAAATGTTAAATATGTCAGACTTCATATGCATTTAGTGCTGCCATTTTCTCAGGAGAAGTGTTCCTAAAGGACACTTCCTGCCCAAGTGTTCTCAGTAAATGAGACAAGTGATCTCAAGGCCTTCATGAACATGTAGCATTCTAGGATGTCCACTGGTCTCCATGGGGAGATGAGCCACCCTGTTGCACAGACAACCCAGTTATGAAAGAGTGCTTGAGGTATGCTACTCATAGAACTGAAATCTCAACAGTGTGGTATGAAAAACCAGAGCTTAACCACATACAAAAGTGATTCACCCAGTAAACTGCCCAGAAAGGGGGGCTGGAGGTGGGAGATAATAATTCTGTCTATAATTTGCTTTTCTAACATTTTCTTGAGAATCTGCCAGAACCTTTCCCTCCCACTTCCCCTCTAGGACCATTTAAGTGTATGTTAAACAACAAAGAATACTACATAAAAATGTTTGACAAAAACAATATCCATGAAGCTGGGAAGGAGGAGAAATGAGTTAACCAAGCCAGGGATGCTAACACGCACCTGTGATCCCAATACTAAGGAGGAAGTTTGCAAATTCAAGGCTAGCCTCAGCTATGTAGTGAAACAGTGTCTCAATTTTTTTTTTACTTTTATTTTTAAAAAAGAGTTGACTAGGCATTTTTGTCACACTCTGGGAATTGAGCTGGTGAGCAGCCACTCACCTGGGTATGGCTGGTCTCTCTAGCAGAAGGAGAATGTCATAGCCATAATTAAATACTTAGTTCAGAAATGGCAAGCATTTATATTCATAAACCAAAGGAAAGGAGTTGCTAAAGAGTCCCACCTAATCACCAGGGTCAGGGTGGGAAGTGTCACCCTCTGTCCATAGAGAAGAGTACTACCATCAGTTACCACATCAATGACAATGATGAGGTGCAGTGTGGCAGAAGTTAGGCCTCTTTAGTGAATTAGTATGCAGTTCAGCTTGGCATCTGGCAGCACATAAGGAAATCTTGGCGTCCCTTTAGTTTGCTGAAATGGACCAAGCCCATTTGAGGCCATAGTTCTGTGAACTGCTCTGTTGAAGGGGCATGGCTAAAAAAACGGCACAAGCTGAGCAGATGACCTCAGTTGCCACAAGAATCCATGGAACTGCTGTATATCGAGAGAAATCTTGTGGACCCTCGAGACCATCAAGGATCTCAAGATAATACAATATATAAGCCAGAGCGCTCCACACGGTGCGCTCTTCCTCCTGCCCTCACTGACTGAGAAGATACACTAGAGAAGTATTTAGCAAGGTATGGCATACTCAAGCCATTAGGCTGCAATGGTCATAAACTGAAAGGCAGAGTCCAAGAGAGATTAGCCCGAGAAAGACCCTTTGCTGTAATCCAGCCTAATTATATTAAGGCTGTCAATAAAGGTGGGCGGACTTCCGGAAGCCGCTCACAGAAGCTTTAAGCCATGAAGCCTACATGGGCCAAGGAATGAGTCTCAGCTAATGGAAAAAGTCAGCCTCAGCTAGCTGTTATATTCTTTATAACCTGGTCATCATCTAGCGGTTGAATAAACTGTCCTTGCAAACTGGCAAAGTTAGGTCCAACAGACATTAACCTTGAAAGTGACTGCCTGCTGGGACTGCAGTATTTCAGAACGCCCATAAAACCAATTCATTCTGCATGGACCTATGCTAAGAATATTAGTATCCTTTTAAGAAAATTAAAATAGGGTTAGTTAGGTGTTCATAGATAGTTTTTTAGGGTGTTCTTAGATAGATTATAGGTTTTAGGTTATAGTATTTAAGCATTTTATAGGTGTTTAAGTACTAATAAATGTAAGTGTTTCTGAATGAAAATATTGTTACAGTGCAGGACAGAATTTACCTCATGATGTGAAGCCATAGTGTGGAAAGAAGATACAGAACACTTGAACATGAAGAAGAAAGAGAGAGAAGAAAGGAGCCAAAACGCAACTCCTAAACAGCAAACTATGTGGTGGGATTGACCAAGAAGGCCAGTTAGTTACTTCCGTAAGAGAGTTTTAAACATGGCGTTACTTCTTTGCTGGATATCTTGGGTTCCAAGCTTCTGCCCCTCAACCTACACTGAGCCACCACACCAAACCCTCAGTTATGGCACAAACCTAGGGCTGCCTTAGCTTGCATGGCTGAACATTCTAGAAATTGAGTTCCAAACCCCTTGTTGTGAACTCATTCTTACTAAGCAAACTTTTGCTCGGGGTTTGGCTTTCCCTGAAGGTCTGTTTTCAGAAGGAGAGAGTATCCATCACATAGACTTTATAAAACCACACTACAGTTCCATGGCTAACTGAGTGGATATGAAGCCTGGGAATCTTGACTTTCTATTTCACTGTGAGGAGCATGGTATGTGTCTCCTGGCGCATGATTCCATGGGGATATGCAAGTCCCATGAGCCTTCTGGAGGATGCCTAATGTTTCTGTAATGAGCATTTAACATTTTTTTAAAATCCAACAAAAACAAGCTCACGCGGAAGAAAGAGAGGAAAGTAAAAGCTGTCCAACAAGCGATACGAGAACAAATGAGCTGCCAGAAGAGAGTAGGAAAGGAGACTCCAGAGAGGCCTGGGAGTTGGAAGGTCTTTACTATTTTTGTCAAATTTAAAATAGTAATGTAGGGCTGGAGAGATGGCTCAAAGGTTAAGAGCACTGGTTGTTCTTCCAAAGGACCGGGGTTCAAATCCCAGCACCCACATAGCAGTTTGAAACTGTCTGTAATGGCCAGGTGTGCTGGTGCATGCCTTTAATCCCAGCACTGAGGAGATAGAGGCAAGTGGATCTCTGGAGTTCAAGGCTAGACTGGTCTACAGAGTAAGTTCCAGGACAGTCAGGGCTATAAAAAGAAACCCTGTTTCAAACAAAACAAAAACAACAACAACAAAATAATAATAATATTCTTTATACATTATGAAGAAAATTCAGTGTAGCAAAAATTTAAGTTAATAGACTGATATGGGATAAAAACACCACATCAAAATTATACCAGATTTGCCTGGTTGTTCAGGTTTTTTGAGATAGAATTTTTCCATGGAGCCCAGACTGATCTTAAATTCATGATCCTCCTGCCTCAGCCTTCCAAGGGCTGGGGTTACAGGTATGTGTGACCACATTCAGCTAGATTTTTATATTTTTAATAGTAATCATATTAAGAATTGCTAAATCATAAGAAAGCAAGAATATGTGTTACGATATGAAATAATATACAAAATATAGCAAAGTGTAAGATATAGTATGCTGGAATACAATTCAGTCAGACAAACTAGGCTGTTGACGAGTTTTAATGAGAAAAAGAGAAAAAGAAGTAGCCTAAATGTTCTGAGGGAAGCCATCAGGATGTAATAAAACACACACATTATTTTAGTAACTTTGAAAAATAAAAAGGGCTGGAAAACCCCATGAATGGGATGGAAATGAGAGCGTGATTATGTCTGTTTTTTTATTTTATTCTTTATGCTTTCCTGTAATTTTCAAATTTTCTATAATGAACTTATGGTCCTTTTATGATAATGTAAATTACTTTTATGGAGAAGCATCCCTCCATTAGCAATTCTGTTTTTCAATTATTTTTGTTAGTTATAGTGGAATTAAAAACTCATTAGATACATTAAATGTAACATTTTTGGATGCTCAGGGTACACTTGCTCCTGACTGCTTTTAAAATGAATCTGTAATTAGATAGAATAAGAGAAATGAGACTAGAAAGACTCTCTCAGGGTGACAGCAAAGACATGAAAGGCCCCACTTCAAATATTTTGAAATATTTACCATAGAAATGGTTGTCTTGTGGACATAGTTTACAGGAATGTAATATATATATAAATTGAAGTTTGACTTTAGATTTGCTCATTGATTTCAATATGAATAGAATAAGTAACCCAAATTCAAATTAAACTATAAGTTTATTTTCACCTCATATGAAAATGAGATGATAATCAAACCAATATTAAAATCAAGGTGAAACACTAAAACCCATTATTTTGCACAGGAACTAACAAAACTAAGTCCATCTGCCTAGAAGAATATACTGTCTTAATTTTTCTTTTTACTTTTTAAAAAACTTATTTACTTTTATTTATGTGTATTTGTGTTTTGCCTGCATGTTTGTGTATGCACCACGTGCATGCCTGGTGCCAGTGGAAGCCAGAAGAGGACATCACATCCCTTGGAATTGGTGTTACAGTCCTTAGCTGCCATGTGGGTGCTGGGAACTAAACACTGGTGGACAGCCAGTGCTCTTAACTGATGAACCTACTCTTCAGCCCCTTAAATATTTTTTAAGGATTTATTCTTATTTTTACATGTATGTGTGTGTGGGGAGGGAGAGTGTATTAATGTGTGTACATGCATGTGATATTCAGAGGGGTGGGCAGAAGAGAGCACTGGATCCCCTGGAACTGGAGTTGCAGACACTTGTAAACACCCAACATGCGTGTTGAAAGCCAGACTCTGGTCCCCTGGAAAAGCAGGAAGCACTTTCAACTTCTTAGGCATCTCTCCAGGCCAAGAGTATAGTGTTTTCAATTGGTGCAGCCATCCACCACATACTTAATTATGTGTATGTTAACTAGCAATGAATACCCTAAGTAGAGTGTCTTCTTTTGGTGAATTTTATCTGTGAAGCCTGAGGCGAGTTCATCAGAGAGTAAGGAACAGTGAGTGTCAAGATCAAGAAACCTTCACAGAAAAGAGGAGAGTGTGTCCTATTGAGTGAAAGGAGTTATCGTTGCCATGCCTTAAAAAGTTGAGAACTCCCTCTTAACTCCTAAACAACTCAAAATTTAAATATGATACTCTAGCTGTCTAGTCTTCAACCACATCAGAGACCTGAGAGGGATAAATATATCTGATTATACAGGAAGTGCAGGGCCAGCAGCTTCCAAAACTAAGAAATGACATACCAGTGGCTGCCTGGACAGTTCTCAATTTCTCTCCACATTACAGCATCAATCTTCAGCCATTTGGCCCCGTTTCTCTGACAGTCATTGATTGTAAAGCAGGAATTATGAAGGACTTGCCTACCCTGTCTTTGCAGAGCTAGACAGGTCGACTTACCTGCTTCCAAGTTATGGACAGCAGTCTGTCTACAGTTGAAGCAAGGGATTTTTCTTGCCAAGTGACAGGCTTGCTGCTAATTCAACCATCTCCAATTGGAGATTCTTCGATTTTCATCTTCTACTTGGAGTAGAATAGGGGGTGCTGTCAGGAGCTGATATGTCTCAATATCAAAAAAAATTAAGTTAAGAAAACATCTTTGAATGCCATATTCTGCAGATCTCTTTAGGTTTTTGAAGACCACCTATCTATCCCCTTATATTTGGATAAGCAAATGTTGCTTGTCTTTTAGCAGAAAGAGTTCAAAGCTAAAAAAGAAAGCACACATGAGAACTACAGAGCTGTTTTCATGGATACCTACCTGGCTATGCTTTGCCCTGGGGTACAACAGTATTGAACATGGTTGGTCTTAAGACTTCAGCGGCATCTGGGAAAGAATCCTGTTAACTTTACTTTCTTATGTCAACAAGTGGAGGAACCAGGGACACTGGGAAATGGTGACAGAATTGATGTGCTATGAACTCAAAGCTGGAGAAGGAAGGAAGTCAACACGATTCTTAGACTAAAGGGTTGTCAGGAGGTCAGAAAATATAAAAGGAAATGGTTCAATAAACATTCTGGAAAGATTTGGTTAGCAATGCAATTGACTGGCTGAAGGCCAAGGAGATAAGAAATGGCAAAAATGACCTTGGTGTTTCAGTTTAAGGACAAGCCAGAGAAGATAGTCAATGGCAGAGTTCAAATATGCAGAAGACTTGATCTTCAGAGCACAATGGTAATGCTTTTGAACAAGCTGAACTTGAGGGACAAGGTATTAACTTTTCCTAGAGAGACATAAGCCAAGACCTAATCCACCCAGCTAGGGAGCCAAAAAGAGACAAAAAGGAATTAATTATTGCACCCAAGTCCAGCCCAGTGCATCCATGGTTTTAATTGATGTTACTTACAAGAGCATAAGCAACTTACAGGTAGTTACACCACTAAAGAAGCCTCCCTTCAATTGTTAACAGTTCAATATTTTCAAGAGGGGCTAGGACTCTACAGTTTGCTTTGTGAGTCCTTGTATGCATCCCCTTTTAAGAAGCCCTTGCAACTCCTTCCAAAGAACTCTTCATTCCATAGAATGTAAGTGTGCCCAGTCATGCAATTGCTTCATGCAGGTAATCAGAGCTTCTCTGATTTCAAGACCTCAATAGCTATGTCATGCCCAGAAGACAAGATTCCTTAATATCTAGTGAGGGGTCCAAGTGGAAACAAGCCTGAGCCCAGAACACTTTTTGAGATACATCTTTCATAGCTGGTTCAGATATGTCCTCCAGAGTCATAGGACTTAATGATTGTCAAAACTGCAAGAAAACAGACTAACAGACAGTACTTGTGACTACCTGGGAAAGTTTCATCTTGTTAGAGGGTATAAAGAGAACTCTCATGGAGCCACTGTCATCCCAGAAAAAGAACTTCATCTGAGTCTAGCTAGTCCATTCTAAAAAAGATTACAGTCCAAACTACCTCTTCTACTTCCTAATCACCTTCATGGTTTAGTTTTAGAGACAAAAAAACAAAACAAAACAAAAAGGGGGGACTGGAAAGATTACTCAGTAGTTGAGAGCATTGGCTGCTCTTCCAGAGGATCTGGGTTCATTTCCCAGCACCCACATGGCAGCTCACAACTATGTGTAACTCTTGTTCCAGAGGATCCAACACCCTCACATAGACATACATGCAGTTCAAACACCAATGTATGTAAAAGAAAAATAAACAAATTATTTAAAAAAACAGCAGCAACAACAACAAAGCTCATGTTCCACATTTTCAAAATGAAGATAATAATGCTGTCTCCCTCCAGGGCTGTAAGGAGAAAGTGAGGACAGGGAGAGTGTCCCTGCCATAGAGCACAGAAACAGCAAATGTGGACTGCTCCAGTCACTGTGACTATCTGTCCTATTTTGCTTTCTTGCTGTGATAAACACCAAGACCAAACGCAACTTGGAGAGGAAAGGGCTTATTTCAGCTTACAGTTGTAGTCCATGAAGGGAAATCAGAACAGAATCTCAAGGCAGGAACTGAAACAGGCCATGACAAGGCAAAATTTACTGGCTTGCTTCTCGTGGCTTGTTTCACCTGCTTTCTTAAATCATCCAGAACCATCCACCTGGGGGGAGCACCCCCAACCCAGTGGAGTAGACCCTCATCTATCATTAGCAACCAAGAAAATATTCTAAAGACTTTCATACGAACCATCCAATGGAGGCATTTTTCTGTTGAAGTTCCTTTAACCATTTGATTCTAGCTTGTATCAAGTTGACAAAAAAAAAACTAGCCAGCATACTATAATAATCTATAGAAGTTGTTTCTGCTTAATCAATAGTCATTCTTTCATGAGACAAGGGTCTCAATTTTATTTATAACCCTTCTTAGTCCAAACTATAGTATTCTGTAAAGTTAAAAATATACATAACAGTTCAAATGATCACTAACACAATATTGAAATACATAGACTGTAAAATATCCCATTGATAATTTTATATTGGTTAAATATTGAAGTGACAATACTTAGGATATGTTGACTTAAATAAAATGTGTTATTAGAATTCATTTTACCCACTTCTTGTTACTCCTTTTATTGCCTACAAGAAAACTTAAAAATCACATGTGTGGCTTACACTTTATTTCTATGGGACATAAAAGAGAACGCTTAGACCAAGAAAAGAAACCCAGACCAGGCCCAGACCAGGCCCAGACCAAGAAAATGGTCATCATCACTTCCACAATACCACAAGAGGAAAGTCAGTGGCATTTAGGGGATACAGAGCAGTGGTCAGTTTAGCTGGGAAACAAATAGAGACTGGGAGATTGGTTCCCTGTTTCCAGCTGAGTAGGGAGTTCATTCTCCCATGAAAACCCCTTTCCAAGGGGCAGAGATTCGCTATATGAAACTGCAGTGCAACTCTAAGTGAGTCTTTATTTTCAGTGACACCATTCACTGTGAGATTATAAAACAATGACAAGTGCCCAAGTGTGTGTGAGCCCTTGCCTGACAAACACTACACTGCATCCCCCTGTGCCATTCTCATCTTTCCTTTAGACACCAGCAGATGTGTCAGACTCTTGGCTACACTGTACAAGCAACTAGGCTGTTACCACTGGGAACAGCTTATATTCAAAATTCCTCATTGGCAGGCTTTCTCTGGCTTTTGATCCTGCCAATAGAGGGCAGCTATTATCAGCTTAATTAGAGGGTAGTTAATTACCCTTGTGGCTCTCCCAATTAGTTCAAAGAGCTCCCTTAGCTTCCTGGCTTATGAAAAACCAGAGAATGAAAAAAAAAACTGGAATGTTATGTATAATTTTTTTCTATAATGTTTTTCCCCATTAGGAATATCCCTATTAGCTACCTTTTTGCCTGAATCCCCACTTCCCATAAAGACTCACATGAATCTTTGGTATTCATTAGACAAACACTTTTATATGCAAATAGTAAACATTTATTAAGCATGCTGAGTAGTAAACATACAGCATCTCATTTAAACTCTTCAGTTCATAAATATAATAATTAGTAATCATTTACTATGTGCCAAGGATTTTTCTGATTTTTTTTTGTGGTGTTCACTTAAGGATTCAGCACTAAATGAACTAAGACATGAGAGGTACCAAGAATATTGCCTGTACTGAGTAAATGGTCGAAAATGTTAGTTAATATTTAAACTAACTCACAAAGACTGTGTGCCATACATAATATCGTCATTCTTGTTTTACATGTAAGTGAACCTAGGCTAGCAGTTTTAAGTTGCACACCCCATATTCTTGTTTCCTTTCACTACAATAAAACATGGCAGCCAAGGAGCTGGGGAGATGGCTCAGCACTGAAGAGCACTTGTTGCTCTCAAAGGACCTGGGTTCAGTTCCCAGCACCCACATGGTGAACCACAACCATCTGTAAGTTCAGTTCCAGAGCATCTGATATTTTCTTCTGGCCTCTGTGGACACCAGACACACATGATGCTCATAGTCCGTCCCTGGGGAAAGTCAAGACAGTAACACAAAGGCAGGCCTGCTTGCTATTCTACATTGAATCCTCCAGAGAACTCACAACCAAGGAAGTGCAGCAGAAACTACCAAAGAAAGTAGCTATGGCGTATTCATAGGTTCATGTTCTGTTAGCTTTCTTCTGCAGCCCAAGACAGTGTGCCCAAGGAACTGTGCTGCCACAGTGGGCTGGACGCTACTACATCAACTAACAATAAAGTTTTAAAATAGAGCTGCTGGGAGGGAACAAAAGACACCCATGAGACTTTATTGCCCCACTTACTGGGGTGATGTTGCTGGGTTCGAAAGTTCCAAAGGGCAATGTGAATCAGTCGTCTTGTATTCTCTTTTTAAGTCTTTCATAGTTTGCATGAAGTAGTCAAAAGTTCTGACATTAGCTTGAATTTTAGACATTTCAAGATATAAGACCACAACCTGGCAGAGAGGGCATGTCATGATGGAACAGAGTACAGACAGTTGAAGGTGGGGATCGCTACAAACTTTACGGCCTAGAGCCCTGTAGTCTTCAGTGCAGCATAGTGGGTGTCACTCAGGAAAGAGAAATCCTCAGGCTCCACCAGAGATTTACTGATTCACAGGTCTCTGAGTATGAAGCCCAGCGCTTTATTCTGAGAAGCTTTATGGGTGGATTAGGGGTCACATTAACTGATGGGGGGGTCTTAGTTTTAACTGTCAGCTTGACACAGCTTAGGTACATCTAAACAGGGAGTCTCAATTGAGGCATTGCTCAGATCAGATTGGTCTGTTGGCTTGACTGTGGAGGATTGTGAGATTGTCTTATTTGATGTAGAAGAGTCCAGCCTATTGTGGGTAGCACTGTTTTCTGGGCAGGTAGTCCTGGGCTGGCAGTCCTAGGCCGTATTAGAAATCTAGCTAAGGGACTGGAAAGATAGCTCAGTAATTAAGAGCACTGGCTACTCTCACAGATTCAAGCCCCAGCAGCCACATGGAGGCTCCAACCATCTTTAACTCCAGTTCCAGATGCTATTACACATACACACACAAGCTCACACACAGAGAGAAATGAGTCAAGAAATAGAGAAAGAAAGAAAGAGGGAGGAAGAGAGGGAGGGAGGGAAGGAAGGAAGGAAGGAAGGAAGGAAGGAAGGAAGGAAGGAAAGAAAGAAGGAAGGAAGTTAAGCATGAGCCTATGACCTAGCAACTTAGTTGGAGATTAATTTTGTCAATCCATATATACTGTTTCCAATCTGGATATGCATTTAGATGGATTATTCCAGCAAATTATGGCTTATTCTTACAGAGATGGAACACAATACCTTCATGATGAGACTTGTCTCCAGTGAGGAAGGGAGAGCTGTAGGGTTGGCAAGAAATCACACAAGTTTTCATTAACATATCAACATTTTTGTTCTTTAAAAAAATTTTGAGGACTGGTGAGATGATCCCCTGGGTAAAGTCACTTGTTACTGAACTTGACAGTCTTAATCTGATTCTTGGGATCCACACAGTGGAAGGAGGGAAGGGTTGTCCTCTGAGACACACACACACACACACACACACACACACACACACACACACACACA